>QLPD01002394.1:0-46943 GCA_003314085.1 Hymenopellis raphanipes
CTTTTGACTTACTCACTCCCGCCTCTCAGCGACCTTTCTCCCACCACTCTGGTAAGCTGTCTGTTTTCCTGTGTCCTTCGCCAACGATGCTTACAATCTTCTCCAAGAACTTTTGCCGCCTTGGTACTCGACACCTTGCGAGGCCGACACACAACTATCGACGCGCGGATATCCTGCCGCTGTCTGGAATGTCTGGTGCAACCGACACGCGCCCTTTTCTCACCATTTGCTTGCTTTCCCTTTAGCCGAATTTTGGCTGCCCTTCACCGATAACCCGAGTGTCCAAGGTTCAATTGTGCTTCGTTTCCTACCATTTGACTGACACACCTCCAGCGCTCTCAGAACTGTTAATGATACTCGCTAGTGCGCCGTCGTCCTTAGGATCCCGCTTCCCCGCCCAAGATCCCGACGGTACGTCAACCTCATCACCTTGTTATTCCCCTACTTACTCTCCACGCTCTCAGCGCCGCCCTTATTCGTTCCAAGTCCTCTGGTAAGCCACCGTCTTCGGGGTGGTTGCGTGCGCCCGCTCATGACCTTTTCCAGAACCTGTAATCAGTATGTGAGGTGCAGGACGCAATCTCGTCAAGCTGACGACTATCTCTGGCGCCCAGCAAATTGACGGCCTCCTTGGTACGTCTTTGGTGCTTCCTTTGTCTCCTTTGTCGTTTACCTCCGTGTAGACATCGCCTTGGATGACGGGTTTGGTGCTCCGTGCTTATTGGCGCTTTCCCGCCGCATTGGACTCGACTGATTTTCCAACTGGACCTCACTAGAAATCAGCACCACCACCACCAGCACGCTGCCGACATGACTATCTGGTATCCACAACAACAAATGGTATGTACAACTTTTAATCTTTTTCTCCGTCGTGAGCTCATCACTCCACAGAGGACATGTCGGTAACCTCAAGACTGGCTCTATCGACGCCACGCCATGCTCTTTCGTAGACGTTTCTGGTTGTGTTCTTCGGCCATATCCAATTCCTCCTACAAAGGTTGACGACGAACATGCCGCCATTATGGTCGTATAAGTCGCGCTGGAGCAGCACCACTCATGGACGGGATGTCGGGGGTAGTCCCAAGTTGGTCCCAACATTGGGATGTGTGTCTACCTCAAGGATAGTCAGTGTTCCTTATGTGACGAGGAAGTCGGCATGCTGATATGTGTACTGTAGGGCGGTGTTATGCCCTTGCCCACGACGCGGATATGTGCTCCGTTCAACGTTATTCCCTGCTCGGACCAGCTCGGTGACAGTTTCAACGCCAATATTGGAGGACGTTCTTAGTGGTTTGGTAAGTCATTTTAATTATTTCTAGCTAGTATTGATGCTTCACGTTCCACGGACATTCTCAAGACTTCACCCGACTGCATCATACCATGCATGTTCGCCGTCCATCGCTACTTGTATTCAACTTTGGCAGGACGAGCTCAGAAATTCGACTACCCCTACTTGGACGTCATCCCGTTCGTCCAAATTGGCGAGCTGTCTGACAGTGGTCGTGTCAAGGTGAGGTCTCAAACCGTTACCTTTCCTTGATTAGCTAACTGATATCGGAATAGGTGGATTGTAATTGGGACAGGGAGGTGTGTCGCTATGGCCACTGGGGCGGCGCTACTTGTGAGCGGGAGGAAGGAGAATATAACGACATAGTGAGTATTTCTTTTGCTGTCATCACTTATTCATCGTTGTAGAGCTCTCTCCGCCTATCATTTCGGAAATCTTTCGTATCCATCCCAAGATCCACCGAAAATAGGATTCCTTTCGACGGTGCCCGACGATGCTGCTGCACAGTTGTTAAAAGCTCTCGACAAGGCGAACGGGAAGTTGGCTGGCACGTCGCAAGAAGCGCCAACTGGCGTTCCGACCGGGGGATCAACGAATTCCCTCGGCGTTCAACAGGCTGATGTAACGAGCACATCACCGCCAGCACCAAACAGTAGTCAGGTACTTTCACGGACATCATGGACAGCATATTTCGTTACGATACTTACTGTCGCGCTTGTTCTATAATCATTCTTTCTAACATATACCTATATTCTGATCTATTACGACTTTTTTTACTGGCTACTTCGTGTTGTACATTATAATTGGGGTTTTTGGGAATTACTATCATATCTCATACGGACGGACGTTCTCCTTCCGTGCAGAGGAGGGCAACTACTGTATCCTCTTGTATGCCAGCTTCCCGACGACTATCGACAGAGGCACAGATTCGGCGTAATGCCGCGAGGGCAGCAGCCCCACAGGGTCCAGCACGAATACCCGCTTGATGCATTTCTTGTACCGCCGCGTGGGCCTCCGCATCCGAAACCGAAGCGGCCATATGGATACCATCTTTGAATACCTCCCAGGCGGACGAGGATGGTGTGGCGCAGTTAAGCCCAGCATTTTGGAAATGACAATCGATCACGTGTGTCGATGTTCCCTTTCATCGCGCCATCATTAGCACAAGACGACATGCTCGAATCTCGTGTTTGGTTCCCGGAGATAGCAGCTACGATGCGCCTAGACGACTACACTATGATGGCCAACTGCGCAAAGATTATCCTAACATCTCCGCTCCAAACGCAGACCGGCCACGACCTCGGATTATTCTATCTGCGGAACGTTTAGTGTCAAAGCAGGCACTATACTTCCTGTAGTCTAGGCACTGTACGCCGTTGATACGGGATAAATCTTCGTCCATGGCCTTGAACTTGAAATGCGAGGCGGGCTCAAACCGCAGATGTTTCGCTAACGTACTAAACAGAACCGGTTCTATCTACTACGACAGTCAGTCCCCGTTGACTTTTGGATCACTCACAACATCGAACATCTTGATGTGCCTCGTGGTTGCGCAGAGCATCGCAAAGATGGTTTCAGTTTTTGAACATGTTTTCGAGGGCGTGTGTGGGCTTCTTACGGTTTCCTCAGAAGATTTCACAAGCCGATGAGGTAAGTAATCTTCAAGCACGTTTAATATGTGGAACAGATTAATCTATCTTAAAGCGCTCGCGCTGCTCGCGACGAAAACAGGTCCTTGCCGAATACACAGCATGCATCACGCTGTCTATTTTCAACGAGATTGCTTCCAAGTCTACTGAAATTGACACTACCGCTTCTAATACATTTGACCTGTGCTTGTAGGGTTGAATTCCAACTCTGGTCTGTGACTGGCGCGACTTACTCACGGCAAGACTATTCTCGGGACCATTGGTGAAGTGGAACGCAGGATTGTAATTCAATGAAAGCTCGGTCGGGTCAGATACTGTGCCTCACTCGGATGCGTCTACGTGTAGATAACGGCTAACGTTCAGGGGAAACACGCTTCATGATTTTAGTTTACGTTTGTACACTTTCCGCATTCCAATCCACGGACAGTTCGAATTCCACGTACATTGTAGATGCCAGTTCGAGGCCACAGAGATGATGACCCGTCTCTACTAATCTACCAACAGAAGAATGACATTGATATTGCTACTACGATGCGGAGGTCCCGCTAGAAAGCTCCGCCGCAACTTCGCCGACATAAAGAATATAGCTAGATTAAAGTAAGAGACGTTAGTGCCTGAAAACAAAAGTTAACTGCGCTGTTCACTTGACCTTTTTCTTTCTCATCGGTACCGTATAACACAGCCCGCGTCCTCAGCGGACCTAATTGCTTCCCACATACACGTCGTGTAATCATTTTCTTTGTCCACAAACAGCCTGCAACTCTTCAACATCAGAACGCCCATGTCCCGCCAATTGATAACGCGCATGAAGAACATCCACTCCAAGAGTTCGATTTGAGCCGTCGATGTCTGAAACGCGAGATGCCTGAGCTGCGGCAGGTGGTGCTTCGTCCTTGGGTTGCTTGGCTCACCAGCGACGTAATCCAAAATCGCGTGAGAGAGGTCATGATGTGTCGTCCGCGACCCAAACAGACTGACATCCTCTAGCATCTCATCGCACTGCATGAGCACACTAAGGACGTGCGGCGTGACCTGTGGTAGACGCAGACGGAGCGTGGTCAATCTGCACGCAGAGCTGGTGAAGAACGCAGACGTCGACGTTGTAGGCCACTCCTGCAATGTAAGGAGATCCCGACTTTGGAGGGCAGGGAGCGTCAAGGCGTCGAGGGGATCAAAGACCAGAAGCTCTCCCACGTCCGACTCCGGTGGGGATATCACAATGCTTTTGAGACGAGGAAGCACAAATGACTCAAGATCCGAAGACGTTAGCCAGTGTATTCCATGAAGGATGAGAGTCTTCAGGTGCTTCCCATGATACTTGAGCATCAGCACTGGGAGAGTCCTCCGCAGAGCTAGGGTCCGCAGCTTGCGCGACTTGGGAAGGAAATCAAAAGCTTGGATTAGATTCTAATGAACTCTCAAGCCTCTTAGAGAGTGAAAGTGCCGGCGCACTGCGATCTCTTCAAAGTAATAATTCACCGACGACGAGTCGATGCGTAGCTCTCGGATCTTCATCTCGTCCAATGCATAAGGACTAAACCCCGGTTTCCGGAACAACCACAGCGAAATTGGACGACTCTGGAAGGCACCAATCATGAAGGCTATAGACGTACGGTTCGCCCGGAAGAAGATTGTTAGAGGATGGACGTCGCAGCGGCTGAGCATAGTGTCTATATAGTCTCGATCGCAGCGCGTGGTGATTAGTATGGTTGTCCAGAGACGAGAGTTGTACAGGGAGAGGGCGCGCCACCTGGAGGAGGTGCCTAGCATGACGGCATGGGCATTCCGTACAAAATGCAGGCATTCGTGGCAGCGAAGGAGGGTGCGGTGATGATGCAGCGGGGCGAAGCGACGTCGGCGAGCGCAAGAAAGTATTTCTGAGAGTATCTCGTTCGGTATGGTGTCCATTTAAGAACGATTTAATGAAGGGAATAAGTTATTGGGGAACAATAGAGAAAGAGGCTAACGAGGAGATGGTTCAGGCCGTTTCAGACATTTCAGTCGGAGATTAAATAATTCGGAGTTCTCCGGTTCAGCGTTTCTTCCTTGCCATTCACCGTCACGTCTTGGTCTTCGTCGAATTCTTGCTTGCTTGTACCAACGCTTTAACCCCCGAGACAGAATGATGCGAAACCTGCGCACCAGTGGCGCTCTACTGAAGAACGCGCTGGCTCTCACTTTTCGCAACATTTTCTTCTGCATCTCTTTCTCTCTGTGCGCAGCTCACCTATGCGTTCTCATACTGCATAAGACGCGATGTCGTCCCTTTACCCGCCATTCTTCCATATCCTTTCTAGTACCTCCATGACTGAATCTGTTCCGCAGGCGAGCAACTACACTTAATGATGGACTTCCAACCGTGGCCCTTGTCATAAGGGATATGGCAGTTTTATACGCTTCGTATGGTTTGTGGACATCTTTTTCTTTTGGGTACTTGAAAAAATCTTGCGCTCTTTTCTCAACGTCATACTGCTCGCTCGGATTCGGCTGACGTGGAGCTTACACCGTGGCATCACTAAAGAAACACCCATACCCGTTCTAGCTGGGTGGTGTCGCGACTACAATCTCTGTTACCATGCGTCTGCCCTGATCCTGCTTCTACGTCGTCTTATAACTTGCGTTTCGTGTAGCCCATGGCCTCTGAAGAAGACGTGTACCGCAGGCGTGCGCCGCTTGTTCGACGGCATCGGCAGACGTCTTACTCCAGGTGTAGGCACATGAGGACATCAAGGTGCGTTCCTCGTCCCATCTTCGTCCCTCAGCTGATGCGCGTCTAGTTGTGGTGATCCACGTCTGTCTGTGCTTCACCTACGCCTGAGACGTAGTCTAGAAGACCTTTTGTCAACAACAACACTAATTGAAATTTTCAGGTCTCTTCGGAACCGCTGTAGAGGTTTAGACTCGCTTTGCTTTCCGAGATTCCGTGACACCTCGGCATGCCAACGTTCCGGGATACCCTCGTCTGTGCCATGTTGTCATCTACACATCGTCTCAAACATATTGATCAAGCCACACGGGTCGTACCGAATTGTATTTCTCTCTGAGGCCACTTGTCGTATCGGACTAGTGGCCCATGAGTTTACTTGACTCAGAGAAGGCGGATTAGTTTGTTCCGTGATTTGTCTTTGAAGGTCGTCGGTGTTGCGGGACCTATGCTTGGACTCTGCCTCCACGTCTTTGACTCCGAGTCCAGTTCTTCTATCAGAATGGCGGCCCATGAGATTGAGTTTTTGATTTCTGGCTGAAATCAGTCCGAAGGTGAGTAGTCCCCAAATCCTCAGTCGTCAATCGTAGTGCGATCGAGGCAACGTATCGTAGTGGAAAGGCGCTTCGGGCGATGAATCCTCCTGTGTAGAGGTCTCAACGACGAGCTATGCGAATTAGACGATGCGTTTACAGATTCAGGCTCGTAGAGTTAAACGGCGCCCAATACGTGCCGTCAAACTTTTGCATAGTGAGCACGAACCCGAGCTCGTCGGCCTGGTCGATATTCCAACAGTTGACGACGACGGTGTCGTTGTTGTTCTCCATAAGGTTGGACACGTCGGCGCACGTCTTCTGGACCTGCTGGTACCCGTCGCCGTTGGGTATAAAGAACATGGAGCCGTTGATTTCGTTGGTGTAGGTGCCGTGCGACCAGAACATGTAGCCGGTGATGTACGTCGGGTCGGTGGCGTTGGAGACGAAGGAGTATTGGGGCGTACTCGTACCAGCCGTCGTCAGAGCTGTGGTTATGATGATCAGTGCGAGCGAGGGCGATGCAGTTCGATATGTACAAGGATACGCCGATGCCGGTTGTTGATGGATATTTGAAGCAGGTGACGCAAAGTCTTAGACGGGGTCTGTCAGACACGAGTGAGGACAGGCCAGCAGAAGGCGCACCGGCATAGAGCCCGTCGACCATGTTATGCTGCAGGTCGAGGCGGTTTGGGCGAGCAACGCTGGCAGCGCCGCCAGCAGGAAGAATGGAAGAATCATGGCAAGAAAAAGGTAGACGCAGTGAGAGATGGAACGCAGTCGTGGTTTACCATATCATGGCGCGTCGTCTTGCACAACTTGAAAACTATTTTTGCCTGTACAGGCCTGTCGCCACGATTGAACCAGCAATCGTCGGGATGCCATTCTTCTTCTTCAACCAATAATTCAAGACTCACACGGAAAGTCTGTTCCCAAATAGGAGTTGAACATTGTACGTCACGTTGTGGTCCTCGCGTAGGGAACACACAAAGGGAAAGTGACAAAAAGCATTGCAGATGGAAAGGAACGAAGATACGTCGTATTTCCATGGTCAAGTAGTCGAAGAGTCATTCGAGCATACTAGTTTTGGCGGCGTTCAAGAGGCGGCGGACATTCCTTTCCAATCATCATTTCATAATGCATGCGCGATGGGATATAAACGAGACGAAGTGAACCATTAAATTAAGGAGAAGCTGACGATCTCCCCAGGACAAATCGAAGTCAGAAAATGTCGGCGGGAAGGCGGCGGACAGGATTGAGCACCAGACAATGGTGCTCCACCTTCCATGCTAGCGCATCCCGTTCAACCATTACACCCTCAAGGGTCTGGTGCAACTCCTCGATGATCGTGTCGAGCTCAGCTAAACGCTTCACACCGTCGATGCGGATCCCGCGAAACTCCTCCTCTTGACTGGGAGAAGGAGGATCGTTGGTCGCCATCAATCGCGCGATATCGGGCGAAGGTGTCGGCTCGCTTGCGCGGTATCCGACACACGTAGATTGGCAATGGTTGCAGCGATGAGCCATGAGGTGCGCTATAAGAGGCGACGTCAGATTTGCTAGATAATAGTTCTGATCTGGACTTACAAGTACGATTGACAAGACTAAAGGGACAGGGTGATTTTCTTGAAGGCTTTGTCGAGGACGATGGAGGCTGCTGATAACGTCGAAACCTCGAAGCGCTTATGCAGACGGAAGCTCTTCCCGCAAGTTTTCACACCATCAGGTGAATGACGCGTCGAATGTTAGAAGCTAGAGGTGACCCATGAATGGAGAAATCAAAATCAGTACACCTGGAAAAGAAACTCACTGATCGTGGGTGATAAGGTAGCCGTCTGAAACTCTATAGAAGCGGGACTTCAAAAGACGTTGCTCTTTCCAAGTTTTCACAGTGCACACCATATGAGAGACGCGTCAATCGTTCAGAAAAAAGTCCAAGAGGAAGACTAGTGGGTGTTAAGAAAACAATCACTTTTATCTGGCTTACATACCCGACTGCAGTTGTTTACGACGTCCTCAAGGACAGCGACACGACTGTACACGTCAAGTAGTAACTTAGGGGCTAACTACCGAAACGAGATCAGCAGGCGCTGGTGCCTGCCGTTTTTCACTGATGTGCTTTGAACCGTTCTTTGTCTATTCCCTGGACTTCGCGCGGACACGGCTAGAGAACGATTCCACTTCGACTACGGGCGGAGGCGCAGAGAGGTAATTACAGCGCTATGGCGCTGAACAATAAGTTTTCTATCGTGCAGCGCGAACTAGAGTGCTCTCATCCTCACCACACTGGTCAGGTGTACATCGGATATGCATTCTTTGAGCGTGCTAGCTCGGGGTTCGATTCCCCGTATCCGAATCACAATGAGGACATTGATATTTTACGCTCAGACTATAATTCCTTACAGCCTTTTTTGTCCTTTCCCCCCCCCGCTGGCTATGAATTTCACATTTAATAGACCAAAATCACTGACCAATGTTGCGTCCTCACACCATCACATTTCCTTGTTCCGCCATCTCATCCAGTCAATCCAACACCCCATCTCAGTGTTGCCCGACCTAAACACGTGCTGTGGAACGCTGTCAAACCGCTATATGAAATGCTACCTAGCCATATGAGACTCAGAGCCTGAGTCGTCCCAGTGGAAATTAGCGCCACACGAGCTAACTTCTCAGACAAAGCTTCTACACCGCTTTCTCTCATCACATTGACGGTATACAACCCCCACAAACGGTACTGCTCTTAATGATCACGCATCATCCCCCACTCTGGGGGCACCATGTTCATTCTCCTGGAGCGGTACATCATCCGACACACAATCTCCTACTTACTTAGTACCGGAGAAAAGGCTGACTACCCATCTTGGACGTCCTTAGTCTCGTTGACCTTCAGCGCTTAGCCAGTGAAACTCCATATCGCCCAGAGATGGAATCGCAACTCATTTCCCTCTCCATACGTATCATCGAGTCGACGATAGACCTCCTTGTTCAACGGACAACACCCGAGTCAAATATCTTCTTTCTCCCCGGTTGACTAGACAAACCGTCTTCAATATCAGCCCCTGCCCACGTTTTTGCATGCGCTCAGGGAAAGCTCAAACAGAAGAAACATCCTCGTATACTTTCTCATTCGGACTACTCAAGTGACGCTGCGCTTTGGACAAGCATCAATCATCGCATCGCGTCCAAATTGCAGTACAGACCACTTTGGTTTTGGTGGAGTCAAAGCGCAATCAGGGGAGTCGCTTCCGTAGTGTATTCAATCAACTGCACCTAATTCAATGGACGCGTTCTGCCTATCCCGTAGCAAAAACACGAACCTGTTCTACCTCTCAAGATGTCAAATTCCACAAGTCGGATCCACTTCTCCAAACTCAGCACACATCGCAAATCAGCCAATTCCCACTCCAGCAGCATGGCACGAAAGAAAGCCATAATCACTGTATGGCACCCAAGAAACAAGATTAACCTACACAACGAATAGCGACCAATGTCTGTATAATATACACCATAACTGATAGCAAGACGAATAAAAAACAATAACATATACACGACGAATAACCAACCAATGCAAGTACGCACATCCAAACTTTCATATATAAACAAAAAAGCTCCCTCAAAGTTGGATATTAGGCCCTCAAATCATACCTCACCTGCACCCCCAACTCCTCCAACCCCGCACTCATCGCCCGAATCATATCTGGCCTCGGCAACACTACCTGCACATCTACCTCCACCTCTTCCCGATACTCCGCTTCCACTTCCACCTCCTTGTCCGCTTGTACACTCCAATCCTGGTCCACAGGCTCCGGACTCGGACTCGGACTCGGCGTAAGCTCACTCAACACGCTCTCCATATCCCACATGCCCGCGCCGTCCATCTCTGTCTTCTCATCCTCCTACAACGCCCGTTAGCCACCAAGTCACACCAACGGAAAAGACAAGAAACTTACCGCCACAGCAGCAGGAGCAGGAGGATCGTCATCCAACTCCAACGCCTTCCTTCCTCAATCCGAAAACGACAACGTCAAAGCCCGAGGATCGCCAACAAAATATCGTCTCCGCTTCTTCGGCGGCTGGGCACAAGTCGGTTGTTGGCCACACGTAGACGTCGAGGCAGACGCCTCTCCCACCTGAGCACCCAGCAACGATCCTTCACCACGCACCACACGCTCCCGCGCAGATGCAGGCCCCTCCCTCCCCGGCTCTGCCAAGCCCCACTCGGGCACCACAGCCCCCACATACACCCTCTTCCTCTGCACATACACCTTCGCTCCTTCACCCCATCCTTCCTCCTCCCCACCCTCCTCATCCTCCTCTAACTTGCGCTTCGTAGCCGGCACCCACGCACTCCCAACCCTCACAGCATGCTCAGCGCCATAAATTGCGCCCCAGTACGCGACGCCTCCTCCCCCCTGTTGAGCGGCGGCTTCTGAAGTCGATGACTCGCTTTCCTCGACAACCTGACCCTTCGCAATCCGCGCCTCCACAGACTCCCACATCGTCTTACCCGACAATAACCCCGTCCGGGTCTTAACCACCGTCCTCCACCCCCTCTTCTCCTTCTCCTTCTCCTTCTCCTTCTCCTTCTCCTTCTTCTTCCCACCCTGCTGCTCCTCCACAAACCTCTCAGGGCGCTTCCTCTGCCTCGTCGGCCTACTCAGCTTTGGCGTCGTCACCTCCTCCTCCTCCTCCTCCTCCTCCACCTCCTCGTCCTCCTCCGCAAAATTCTGAACCTGACCCGTACGCGGACCCCAATACACCTCACCCCTCTTCGGCGTACATTTATCGCACGAACATATCCCCTCGCACGCAGGACACGTGTCAACCTTGCCTTCGACAAACTTGTACTCGTCATACCTAGTAGCATACATATAATCAGCAAGGAAAAAGATAAAAACACGCCACACTAACCTTTCCGTAATACACCTCACACAATAAATCTTTCCCTTGACCTCCCTGCCGCCCCTTCCGCGAGTACACGCCACGCTCTGACACTGCATATACACCATCCGCGATTTGTGCCGGCACTGGTGGCAGTTTATTTCGTGTCCGTTAGGGCGGGTGGGGTACTCGATGACAGGTCCCCATCTGGGTCCTCCTCTGCCTCGTCCCCTGGGCCTTGGTGCTGGCGGAGGAGCTGGAGAAGGATTGGGAAGAGGAGCCGCAAGGGGATCGGCTGGAGGCAGGTCGTTATCGGGTTGCGGCGGTGAATTAATCTCGGGTGACGCGACTTGGCGCTGGTCCTTCTCTACTTCGGAAGTAGCCCGCCGCCTCGCAACCAGCACACTCAACGGAACATCGTCCTCCCCATC
Source organism: Hymenopellis raphanipes (assembly GCA_003314085.1). NCBI lineage: Eukaryota > Fungi > Basidiomycota > Agaricomycetes > Agaricales > Physalacriaceae > Hymenopellis > Hymenopellis raphanipes. The sequence continues at coordinate 11,487 of QLPD01002394.1, forward strand.
CGTATCCGTATCAGCCTCTGGATCATCATCCATCGTCTCCTCAAACTCCAGCGTCAGAATCTTGGCAGACGACTTTGAATGCGGCTCTTGCTCTTGCGCTTCCTGCACTCTCGCCTTCTTCGCTACATCACTGCTCACCCCATCCGCGCGCTTTCTCTTCTTACTGCCCGCGGTTTCAACCGAAACTACCACCACCTCGTCGTCGTCGACCGCCCGTGCTTTGCCTTTCCCTTTGTCGACCTTTTGCTTGCCTGTATCCGCGACCATCTTGCCCTTGTCCTGTTGCGCAGAACCCCCAAGCGCCTGATTATACGCGGCTGCGAGATTGCCAGTGACGGGTACAGCCCTAGATGCAGGGTTGGTGTGGAGAGCACAAGTTTTGCTCGTCGACGCCACAGGAGCCTTGCTCTTTGACGGTCCTGCCTCCTCCTTCCTTGGAATATGCACCACCCTCTCCTCCACCTCCACAACATCATCATCATCATCCAGCTCATAAAACTCGTTCAACTCGAACGCTGTCATCAGGGACTGCTGCTCCTGGATATCCAGAGATGCCTTTTGTTTCGCCTTGCGCTGCGGGTGACTATACGACGCGGGCAATGACGGAGCGGGACGCGACGAGGCGGGCGGATGTCGAGACGATGATGAGGAAGAACGGTGAACGGAAGACGAGGAAATCTGCTTTCGAGATGCAGAAGACGAGAAGTGTTGCACAGCGGAAGACGAAGACGAGCGCTGCACCACAGCAGACGACGAAGCACGCGGGGCGGAAGACTCGGAGCGTCGTCGCAGGGAAACTAAAGGCCTAGACCCCAAGGTCTCCTCATCCTCTTTGTTGTACGTCTTCCTCTCCGCCTTGCTCAACCGCGGAACCATAACGCAGACTTGCAGCGTCTTCTTTTTCTTCGCCTTGGCTTTCACCACCCGCACCACGACCACATCGTCATCCGGCTCAGGCGTCTCCACCCATCGTGCGACAGGCTCAGGAGACGACAATGGTGAAAGGGGTGAACTCGGCGGCGTAAACAATGCCACATCCTGTCCTTTAGGCGGCGTAAGAAGCGGGTCCACGTCGTCGTCGCCACGACGTAATGATGGTCCGGGCTTTGCAGGACGAGTAGGCTTGCTGGGGCTTGGACGCTTCGTCTCATCTAAGCTGCGATTTGATGTTCGGTGTTCCGCAGAAGAAGGACGTTGGCGGGGAGAGGTAGTTGACGGCCCAGGTAAGAAGGGCTTCGGGGATGGCGGACGTCCAGAGGTAGGCATACTGGTGGAGGCAGCTCCTTCGCGTACAGTATCCTTCAAAAAAGTGAGCACCAATACCACGCTCCATCAAAGGACGTACATCGCTCGATTTCTGCACGCCCGTAGTCCAACTATCGGCAGTCTGTTTCTGAATCAATCTCTTGAACGTTGGCAAAGCCTTCTTTCCAGCCGGCTTCAATTGAAGCATTGGAGGCGAATCGGGCCTCTCCCTCTCCCTTCTCAGCTAAAAGGAACTCGTCAAACAAAAGGAATCGAAACGAATATAAATAAACGCGAACCTTCTCCACTTGTCCCATGTCCTTGGCCTACAAGAAACATGAATATTACTGCCAAACCGAACAAATAGAACCAGTTCTGTACCTTGTCCGCATTCGATTTGATTAACGGTGGAGGCTTCTCAGCCTGATTGGTGGTAGACGTTAAAGACGACGAAGGCGCTCCCAATGCCGACCCTGACCCGACCGAATCCTGCGCTGCAACTTGCATCTATAGTCGAGAATTAAAACCAGCTATACAACATAACAAAGGTATACTTACCTCTCGCCTCTCTGATCTCGGCTTCGTACGACCGAAGCCAGAATCAGACATACGACCCTCCGTCGCGGCTCTAGGCTGTCGCGGTATCGAAGGTGGTTGATACGGCGGCGGGGACGAAGAAGGCAGAGCGCGTTCCACCTGAGGTCGTCCCACTCTTGGTCCAGTTGGCGGGAGACGCTTGGTGACGCGATCTTTGATGGGCCGCTCTGGGTGTAGGGTGTTGGCGGAATCAGCGCGTGGTGCCGTCGGAGGATGGCGCTTAATAGGTGAACTGGGACGAGTTGGTTCCTTGGTGATAGACGACAGAGCACGAGCATGAGCCGGACGCGAAAGAATGCCGCATACCATACGCTGTGACTCGGCATATGAGGGTAGTCGATCTTTGTCGATGGGTAAAGGCCTGAAGGATGATGCGCTAGAGGAGGACGCGAGCGGTTGTGGTCGTTTACGTGGGCGAGATGACGTTCGTGACTTGGTCAAATTTAGGACCTGCTCCCCATCTTCACGCGCGCGAATCTGTCCAAGGCCTGGAATACCGCCGTCCTGTTCAGCTATGAGAGACAGCCAAAGGACTAATAAAAGGCAAGAAACACGCACCATATCCACGTCCATATACTTTCTCATCCGCCCAAACTCGTCCGTGTCCTCTCCTCTCTCCTGCCCTTCGCGCCCACTCAGTCTCGGCGTCGCACTTCCATTCCAATTCGTGAGACTCGATGTCTTTAGGTGTCCCGGCATGCCGGTGTTGTTCTTTTCGTGTTGCTGTAGGCCGCTGGCGCGCCGATAAAACGCATGTGAAGCGCGCAGCCGTGTACAATCCAATGGCGCCTGACTGGCTTTGCGTGTAATTGAGTATGGGATGAATGGTTGGGTTTGAATAGAAATGAATATGGATGGAAAGGAAAGAGCAGGATCTGGACCTGGGCCTGGCCTGGGAATCTGGATGAGTCAGCGGCGGGGGTTGCCGAAAGCAAAGTGACTCTTCTGTCAGTGTAAGTTCAACGCGTCGATGTCCTCAATTCTAATAGCTGTTCCTCCTAGAGACTTGGATTTGCGATGATTTGGGGCCAGCATCCCGAACCTCATGACCATCGACAGACAAATGACACTACAATGTCGTCTTCGTAGGCGAACCTTTATCTGGGATCCGATTCCTTCGTGTCTATCGCCCAAAAGAATACCTGTTCATTCATTTCATTGCCACTTTCAAGGATCCTCGAAGCCCTACATACTCCGCTTCTGGAAAGCGATACCATTTCAGCTCCAATTTATGTACCCAAGGACGCCGAGTATAAGCTCACTGCTATCACTCTAATTGACGTACGAATGCCACTGGACCAGAATCGTCTTTGAAAAATCATGGGTGTTTCGTCCCATTCCAAGTACTGCTCTAAACCACCCCCTCGAATAAACACCTCTAACAACCACTCACGGCTCCCTTGCAGAATATCCGATACGTGTACTTAGCTTGGCAGTGGTTACATCGATGATCCATGCGAGTACTATTTGACGAGATAGGAAGGATAGGATGTTTTTTGTTGAGGACTTGGTGGAGGACGATGACGGCTGTACTACTGACAAGCGTACCTTGACGGTGCGTCAAACAACGACTTAGGGGCTAATACTAAACGAGGACAAGTGCCTGCCGCTGCGCCTGCCGTTTCACCTGAACCGCCATCATCAACGAACGCGGCAAAACGAATCTGTTCTTTCTCAAAGTATGTACAGAATTGCACAATCTATTATCTATCATCCACCGCCCACGGATGCCTACCCGTTTTTAGGATCGCACTCCTTATCATCTACCATGTGCTCCACAAAATGTGCTCATCCCGTCCCGAATGGCGCCGCGCACTTTAGGATCCATTCGCGACGAGTCTTCCCGAGACGGAGTAGTAGCCGACGTATACCTCCTCTTATGGGTCTGGACTTTCCACGCACCCAACAACCTCGTCTACTCATTCGGGATTAATTGTGGAACGACGTAGGCGATGGTATGTGTTTGTAGGAACGAGTCCGGAAGGTGTACATGGACTTGGTGTGTTCCCCGATGTGGGTTGGGGTGGGGTCGTAAGGTACCCGACTTGTGGAGTATTTAAGAAAGCTTGACAAGACACAGGTTTTGCATCTTTACTACTACTAATTGCTTCGACATGGCTCAGGTTGCTAAGAAGGGAAAAACTCCCAAGGAGTTTACGCGTACGCTTCTGCCCCCTTCTTTGACTCGTGCTCATGATTTTGATCTTGATCTAGTCGATTTCCTTATGGGCGGTGTATCCGCGGTACGCGTCGTTCCTCCACTTTCTTTTCGCGCGCTCTGATCATTTTTTTCACCAGGCAGTCTCCAAGACAAGCGCAGCGCCTATCGAGCGCATCATGCGCCCGCGTCGCGGGCTCACTGCTGCTTGTACAACGACCTCGACGGGTCAATGCGCCACGCTTTGGACTTCTACTTGAATGTGACCGAACTCGGCGTACAGGCGGACTAGTTGACAATGACACTGATTACTGGTACTCCGGATGCCAGCTCTCTCTTCAGTGACACCCGGGAAGCTCAGACTTGGACCAACAATCTGAGATCAACAAGGTTCATGTATCCAAATTGATCCAATCGTTTTTCCCGCGTTGACTCATTTGTAGGATGAATCGACGGCGACAGCATGCCCTCTCCCTTGCGAACGACTTGTTGATTCGGATCTACATTCTGCGCGGAGAAGGATGGGCGAGTCAGGTTTGTATTTATGGTGTCAGTTATGCCGCTGTATAATATGGACTCTCGTATGAGTATATACATCTATCACCACATCCATAGCAGCTCTTCTTTCCTTCCTGCCATGTCCCTCAGACTTGCTAGCCCTGTTTCGACACTTACTTGCTTCGATTCTTGATTCTTGGTGACCTAGGAACTCGCGCTGGGAATCCTGGACCCTGGACGACATAAGTCTTTTACTACGCACGGATGACAAGCTCGGCAACGTACCTTGCTGGTTCTCTTGCCCAGTAATACCGTCATCTCGCTCGTCTCTGTCGTGGGACAACTGTCTATTCCGGCCGCGAAATCTGAACCCGGATCTGGACGAATTGACGTGGCAACCTCCAAAATGTGTACCTGACTCGCGCAACAACAGCCTTCTACTGAATCTGGTCAAACTCGGGTCATTTTAATTGACGGTGACGACCCACCTCTTTTGCTGACTGCACGCTGCCGTGTCATGGACCTCTCCGCCACCGTCTCCGTACCTCCTGCGAATCCTGACCTCGGATCTGGATAAATTGAGCGACTACTGGTCTTCACGAGTGCCCGTTCCAGGACTCACCAGCGTGCTTGAAACGACGTTGAGTTCCTTATGCGAGCCGGTTTCTCCTTTGGGCCGAATTACGAAGTGTAGATAAATTTTGAGCTATTGAACCAAGGACAAGGCGGGGAACTCACGGCTGTGTTTCTTGTGACTTATCCTGGTCCTCGAGGTCGCTATGGGCTCAATGCCTTCATGAAGAATTCCATCCCGGCCAACGACCTTCTCATGGAGTTTGGCGCCGACGTCGAGAATCAGCGAGGACGAAAGCTTTTCGGAGCCATGAGTACAATGGCCGACTAGTGCGAAGCTCTTACCTGATACTAATTCCCGTGTCCTGGAGCTCGTCGTGCCAAGCGCTCAGAAAGAGGGAATCATACGCCGGCGCCCAGTCAAGAGCAGGAGCTAGCTGAGGTGCTGTGGAGAGTTCACCGACACAAGGCCGCTGGATGGCGATCTTCACGTCGAGGGCGTTCGACAACGCGACACGAAAGCAATGGAGCGTGGAGTCGACATCTATACGATCCGGGACGGGATTCACAGAGTAGAAGTCGTAGACCGTTTTATTTCGGAGACCTATTGTGAATATGCAGTCGAATCTCATTATATATTTCTCCAGGGCAGCAGGCATTCTAAGCCTCGAAATGTTCTTGCGCACGTTTAGCCACAGTGCGGACAAGAAGATGTAAATAGAACTAACCTGTTTCGTTATGAGACTGGGCCAAGAGCACTTGAACACGCTCTCGACTATTCCATCAAACCTCTGTTCCATTGCACCATCGTCAATTGACACGGGTAGGCCGGGGTCCCGTAGATAAGGCAAAGACGGGAGAGAAAGGACGTCTCTAACCCGATATATAATCCTGGGGTAGTGTGAGTTGCGGTCATTCGAGGGTGGAAGAAATGGACGCACTCGCGGACTTCGTCATCCAGACAGTGCGGATAAATTTCAGTCAGTCGAGCTCGGGCGTCGCTTGAGTTGGACATATGTAGAGAAATACGAATCTAGCTCCTTGAGACCAAGTCTGATTCCGGATTTACTTTGTAATGCCGAGGAAGTCTGCGTACTGAGTAAGATCTAGAAAGGTGTGCGCTGGAAAGCGACGTAGGTGCTTCAAGCGCGCTGTTTCAACGTGTGTGGCCGGAAGTAGAATGATCGGCGTATCGGCTATTTCGGAAGAACCTTTTGATCTGCAACCACCACGACGCCGGAGCACATACACGCTCGCTCGACGAACAACGGACCAGCCGTACACGTTGCTTCTCTCGCCCTGCGTAGTCGGCGCAGGATATAACCCCGGCCAACTACCTGCACAACGTTGACGCCGTTATGCGTAGGGTGTCTATCAGTGCAGCCCTATCATCACCTTATACCGTCTTCCCGAGTGAGTATTAACATAACGCCTGTCCTACTACTCACGGTTTGTCAGACTTCATTATGCGAAAGCCAGTCCAGAGCCTTATGTCTTCGGAATCAGCCTCAACGATGCCCGCCTCCTGAAACGTGTCCGGGAGCTAAATCTTGCTTCAGAGGCATCCGAATGGGAGGCCTCAGCGCTCGCAGAGGAAACTGCCAGAAACGCCTACTCGCGATTTCGATATTTGAGCAGAATTATACGCTGTCAGGAGAACTCCTAAGCCCAACGAAGGCAAACGTCCAGGACGCCATAGCTCTTGGTTTTTGGCATTAGGTAGCAACGATCCCCGCCGGAAGTTTGCGCCGCCTTCGAAGGAGGTCATGGACCATTTCGGGTTCAAAATCCCGTCACGATGGGCTGAGATGTGCTAGTGGTATGTGGCAAATCCAGTATTCATCGGACTCATTCTGACGCGCTTGCAGACCTTGATTGCAATGTCGTCGTCATCTTGTATTCCCCTTTCATATCAATGCATCATATCTGTACCAATATAGCTTTCTTCGCCGTTTACCTTGACCCACGTCTGCGAGCTTCCAAGTTCAAGCGGTCCGAGACTCAAAATGCGACCATTTTCGTTGAATGTGGTAATATTTCCCATCAGTCTTCCTGTCTGTTTGGACTTACTGTATTCTGATAAAATTTACACCGCTTGTCTTTGTGGAGACAGATGCTTCTGGACTTGAGTAAGGTACGTCCGTCATCGTTACGGTAAGTACAGCTTGCTGACGCGTTATGTTCTAGCTCAAAATCTCCTACCCGCCACCGCGATCATACTCGTCTCTATGAGGCGTCTATGCTTCCGGAACGCCGACACCTTTCATAGACTTTCGTCAACTAGCCCACTGATCGACCCAGGATGGAAAATAGTAACATGACCTAACAGTCTGCTCACATCGCTAGTGAATTTGGTTGTACAATGTACATAACCACTACACACACGACTCTCGGACCGTCGGACGTTGATGCACGCATCCCCAGATTCGGAGTATGAGCCGACCCGCGTCGGCCGATAAACGCAGCGAAAGAGTCAGCTGGTTGGTCTGGTGCAAATTCCCTGACGCTGACCGCCAACCATCACTCGTCCGCCTTTCGCCAGCGTACCATCGTCCGCGGACAAGTCGTAGATGCACTTGATATCCTGTCGTGCCCTCCTCAGCTCTCGCCTCGGCAGTGGTGTGCACCATTTGTCGTTATCACTCCATCAAATGATCCAGTCAGCGACCGGCAGAATGATAATCCAGGATATTCAAGGCGGACGGGCTAGAGAGCCTATGCGTCCATCGCCATCCTTTGCCCCTTCCCAGCGAGATGTCTGTTCCCCCCGATCCCTTTATCAACGAGAAGCGCTCGGCCGGCGAAGGAAATGAACGCCAGGATGATGCTCTTGCAGACATAGTCGCCCATGAGGATTTCCCGGACGGCGGTCTCCGTGCTTGGCTAGTGATTCTTGGGGTGCGTTTTCCGCCTCTTTGTCTCTAATCGTTTGCTTACAATTTTCTGGTTCAAGGCTATGTGTAACACATTTACAACGTAAGGACCATTTTGGATTTAGGATGTCCAATCCCCCAGGTTGTGGTCATCCTCTCTCGAACGGTTCACGAGCTTATTTCTCTTCCTCTTTGCTGCAGGCTGGGTTATGTCAATTCTTGGGGTGTAAGCGTTTCTTCGGCCGTCGCGTCCGAGTGTACTCATGAAGGATACAGGTCTTCCAATCTTACTATCAAACTGGCCTCCTTAAGGACACACCGCCGTCCAACATGTTCGTCACTTTACTCCATTCGTACCTACCTCAACTGATCCTGCCCCAGTGCTTGGATAGGATCGATACAATATTGTCTTGTCTTCTTCCCCGCATTCGTGGCCGGCCGACTCTTCGACATGGGATATTGGCCGCCCGTGTTCCTTGGTTGCAGCGCTCTCCTCGTAACAGCAACTTTCCTCATTGGACAGTGCCATGAATACTGGCAGTTCCTCCTCTGCCAAGGGTTCGCCGTTGGCGTACGTGCCTTCATAGGTCTTGTTGCTGTTGCTGATCTTTGCATTAATAGATAGCATGTGGTGGAATCATGAGTCCAACGACTGCGGTTCTTGCGCATTGGTTCAAACGGAGACGAGGCCTCGCCACGGGTCTTATGGCCGTGGGGTCGTCAATTGGCGGGACAATCATCCCCATTGTTACGAGGAACTTGATACCTAAAGTCGGGTACGTCCGCGCGCCGTAGAGAGCGGCCGTGTATTCACGGTCTACTACAGGTTTCCGTGGACCATGAGGATCATCGGCTTCATCTTGCTCGTTGGTCTGGCGACATCCAACATGCTTGTGAAACGCCGCCTGCCGCTCGTTAGAACAGCTGGCGGTTTCTTCAACATTCGCGCCTTTCGCTCAGCTCCCTTTTCGTTCTACTGCGCGTCGAAGTTTGTCCTGTTCTTCGGAATGTACACGGTCCTCACGTATATCGACGTCTCTGCGGTATCCCATGGCATAGACGAAAACTGTTCGTTCCATCTCGTGTCAATTGTCAACGCGTCCTCAGCTGTGGGTCGGTATTGTGCTGGCGGGTTGGCGGATAGGATGGGCGCGATGAATGTGATGATCCCGTTGACGACTGCGAGTGCTGTCGTCACTTTTGCATGGCCATTTGCTGTCACCAAAGGTGGTCTTATCGCATCGCCGTTGTGTATGGGTGTGTATTTCTGCCGCGTACAGTGACACTTGTCTGATTGATTTCAGATTTGTATCCGGATCGTTCATAGTTCTGTTCTCTAATCGCGTCATGGAGTTTGGAGATACATCCGATGTAGGGAGAAGGGTTGGGATGACGCGGAGTATTATGTCGCTGGGAGCTCTGGTTGGGCCACCGATTTCTGGTGCTATCAATTCGAAAAACAGGTGGTTTTGAGGCAGTAGGGTATTATGCGGGTACGTTAGACGACTTGGGATTTGTGTCGGTGCTGATTTCCTGAGCAGGTAGCGCAATTCTCGTTGGTGTGGGCTTGATGCTCGCCAGTCGATATTTTGCTCTGAAGGGGTTTTATGGGAAGATGTAAGAGAGTGCTAAGCACTTGTACCCTTATCAATATAATCAATCAGTTGGGCTAGAGCGTCCAATGCTACCCATAATTATGTGCCGAAGTGGATGCTATCTTTTGAACACGACTCACACATTCGTCTGGAGTTAATTGACCACTGGTTTCTGGTGTAGGCTCCGACTGTATCGAGCAGGTTGGAGCCCCCGGAGGAGTACGAATGAAAGGCACCGTCATCTCAGATTATGTTTCGTCGTCGACGTCTATTCGTCGGGTACGCAGCCCATCTTTTCCAACCACGCCTGCCCCTGATTGACTGGGCGAAGCGCCTGCACTTGGTGATTATGATCTAGACGCCCGACGCCACCTCGATAACGACAATGCTATTTAGCCCAGCTATTCTTCAACAATTCCAGGTATCAGTGCTGCAAGTGATGTAGCGGTCTCCAAACCTCTCAACCTGAATTGGTCCTATATCCTCGTGCCAGTGGTCCCGGCGTTGTTCATGGTATATGTACTGCGCCATGCAGTGGACATCTGGAGGGAGTTCAAGCGTCGCAGGGAACGGGTTGTGAAATGGCGGTTTGCGCGCTGGATTCAGGTGCCTTGGAGCTGCTGCCAGTGCATGTCGGCCTCCATCTGGTGCGTTTCGTGTTTTATGTCTTTCTTTTCTACATTTCGCTCAAACCCTTCTACTAGGATCGTTGTCACTCATTCTCATCCTTGGTTTTTCTTCCTCGTCGTGTTCACGGTCTACCTTTCATGGGCAGGCGCTATCGGGATGCCATACCTCTCCATGACACTGTTCTACCGTTACATTTCCGATACCATCCACTTCATTATGGACCGAGACCCCTTGGTGTTCACTGAGGAGCCTGACGACGCTTCAATCAGCTATATCTTCAGCTTTGGACAACTACTTGCTGGAGCTGCAGCGATTCAGCCTGTGTATCAAGTCTTCCGATTGGCATGGATACGAAGGGGTGAACTTTGGGAGAGCTTTAAGCGGCTGCCGAGGTGGGTGTGGAGTGGACTGGTGTACTTCTTTGTGGGGAGGGAGAATCCGTGGGAGCCTATTCGACGGCGAAGGATGGCGAAGGAGAACGGGACTGGGGAGGACATCATGATGTACACCCCAGTTCACACTTGCGACGACAGTCAGAACGCTAAGGGATGGCATGAGTGAAAGCTGTCAGGGTCTGCAGAGGGCACTCGGATGCCCAAACTGCAGTCTATGATTCATTTGTAAACCGACCGCGCAAAGTGACCCTCCGTGTAAATTGACTTTTATGATATTGTTATTTCGTTTCGGTAGAGATGTATTTACGTAGTATTTACTGCTTTAATTTGTGCAATGTACCATTGTCCTGTATTTCTGCGACGATGTTGAGAAGGTAGCTCTTCGTGTTACAAATCCGTCGATGTGTAATCCTGAGGAGAAAACCGGAAGAGGAGGAGAAAACCGGAAATCGGGCTTGATGACCTTGTTTGACTCGAACCATGACAACGACAACGCTAGCACCATCCATACAGACCCCAGACGACGTCGAGCTCAATGATCTTTCGACGACGACTATGTCTCAACGCGATCATGCTCAGCCCTTGGAGAAACCGACTTGTACTGTCTGGCTTTCTCATGGTCTTCCACACCATCGGGATTAACTTTGTCTTCGGTATCTTTCAGGTAAGACGGCTGGCCTTTGGATACTTCTACGAAACCTTACGAACGAGCTTCCCATCTTGAAGGAGTTCTATACCTCTCCGCAGAGCAACATCAAAGGCGCTGCCTCGCAATACGCGCTTGTCTCTCTGGTCGGCACGCTCGACAACGGTTTGACGTGGAGCGGAGGTATTTTCGTCAATCCTATTCTGGCGCGAACACAACGCGTAAAGACAATCAGTCTTCTCGGGGCTTTTCTAATGAGCCTCGGATTGTTCCTGGCAAGCTACAGCACACGGGTCTGTTCTTCCTCGGCGCTCCCTCTCCCGTATGCTTACCAGATCGTCTGATAGCTCTGGCATCTGTACATGACCCAATCTCTGATTTACGGGGTCGGGTCATCGATGTATAATTTCCCACTCATGACCATAACGCCTGTCTATTTCGACAGACACCGTGGCTTTGCCATGGGGGTCGTTCTTGCTGGTGCGGGAGTCGGCGGTCTAGTTCTTGCGCCAGTAACACAGGCCATGCTGGATAAATTGGGTATTGGCTGGATGCTTCGTGCGCTAGGTATTTGGAATCTTGCTGTGGCGTACCAATCTCCTTCGTCATCAAGCCGAAAGCTGGTTTCGGGCTCAATGCCAATGGAGAACGGGCGAGAACACGGTTGAACATGTCCTTGGTGCGACGAGGAACATTTCTGTATCAGGTAAGCGGTTTCGCCAGCTGTTCTACTTGGATCTCACGACAAGGCACAGTCTGTGGGAGCGTTTCTCCAGGCCGCGGGCAACATTGTACCAACATATTATTTGACATTTTACAGCTCGCGTACCCCAGATCGACGGGAAGTAATCTTCTGGCCGTCAACTCTGCTGTTAATAGCAGATCTCGTGTCCTCATGGGCGTTTTGGCAGATCATGTTGGCAGGCAAAACACGTTGATTACCGGCGTAAGCTCTTCCGCGACCTCGTGAACGCATTGGTACTGATATCGCCCATGTCAAGGTCATACTCTCTGGCATATCGGTGTTCAGTCTCTGGTACTCAGCTGCCCGAGAACGGTTCATCGCGTTTGTCGTCATATACGGAATATATGCTGGTGGATACAATGCTCTACTTCCGACAACAATCACAGAGATATATGGCGTCGAGAACTACGCCAGTGTCAACGGGTTCATCTACTTCATCAGGGGTTTGGGCTCCATGTTTGGTGCTCCAATTGCCGGCGTGATCCTAGGAACTTATAATAGGTCGGGAAGTGGAGGCGCCGCGGCGGCGTTAAAGGGGAAGTTCAACGATGTTGTTGTTTATGACGGCGTTTTGTTATTAGCGGCCGGTTTATGTGTATCGTATGTCCGCTTCCTAGATGCTCGGGATAAAGGAAAGTGGTCGTGGAGGGCGTAGAATTACAATTTGAATCCAAAATGTAAATTATGTTGTTCCAAATTCCAGCAAGAATACGCTGAACGGCACACGAGCTCGGCAGTTCCCTATACTGCCCCTACCAACATGGAGACGTTCCGGCCCCAGAAATTCCAACGATCATTGGAACTGCGCCACAGTCTCACGTACGGTTCAACCAAACGGTCAGCTCGCTACAGTTAGAGAAGATGCCGCTTTAAAACTAAACTGCTGTCAATGTCAGATGAAAGGTAGCACGGAATACAGACGATGGTGTGGTTGAGGACGATGGGGCAAAACGTGACCGTTATAGGCACGTGATCCACCCTTTTTTTCGGGGGGTGCCTAATTAGTCCTTCTCTCCTCCTCCTTTCGTCCACGCGGCTAGATCGTGTTTGGACTTCCGATACATGCCTAGAAGGCGTCCAGTCGGTCTTCATCCCTGCATAGGCTAGTCTCAAAGCTAGCTGGACTACCACTAGAGACAGGATCTCACTTTTGACAGCGTTTTAGACCCCCCAGAAGTCTTAAACTGCTGAAAATACCTGAAGTTTATTTGGTTTCATGGCCGCCATCATGAATTTGTGTCGTTTACGCGAGCATATCACGTTCCGTTCTTCTGGCATTGTTTACATTGCAAGTTATCTAGTTAGGTCTATCTTCGCTCTAATCTCGCAAGATGGCTATCCCGCACTTCATGGGGTTTCGTGCGAATCTGCGCTTCTTCTCCATTTTGTCGTTGACAGAGTTGTGATGATTGATGCCAGTCATCGTAACAGTGCGAAGCACCCGTTCTGTCTAGGACGCTTCCCGATGTCGAAGCGTCAGGTGGGGTTGGATGTCTTTTGGCTAACGTAAACTGAACCTAGGAAGCTATTTAAAACGCTGACCATGTTCAGAACTGCATTAGCTCCAACATGACCCACGACAAGACGACAGATGGACAGCGAATCGTCATTATCGGTGCTGGGTACGTTTCTTTGCATGCCTAGTAATTGCTCATCAAGTTCATAACACTCCCAGCATTGGAGGCATCTCCATGGGTGTCGCGTTGAGACGACTAATCCCAGGGTTCAATAACTTTACGGTACACCCTTGACGCCATGCTCTCTTTTAGATGTCCTCATTTATTGTGCAGATCTACGAGAAGGCTGGCGGCGTTGGGGGAACATGGAGGGTAAGTCCTATCCATGTGTGACTGCCTGATCTCATCCAGCGTCTAGGATAACATGTATCCGGTAAATCATTTTCTTCCAGAGTTAAACATTCGGACTTGATGTATACGCGAAGGGCTGCTCCTCGGACGTTGGCACGCACTTCTACTCCCTCTCAACTGACCCCAAACCGGACTGGGACTACACCCATGGATATCAGCCCCAGATTCAAGCGTACTGGAAGGACCTTACGCATAAATATCGTCTCGACTCTGACATCTCGTTCTATAGTGTCGACCGAATGGGATCCCAAGGCCGAGATTTGGCACATCTTAGCTCAGGATCTTACTACTGGGGCGCAGACGGAGTCGACCGCCAAGATTCTCATTTCCGCTCACGGAATTCTCGAGATCCCACGTTACCCTGATATATCAGGTCTTGAGTCGTTCAAGGGGGTTAAATTTCACACTGGTAGGTATGAAAGCTCCTTGCACGGAAAACGCGTTGCAGTTATTGGGAACGGAGCTTCGGCGTACGTGAATCCTCATGGCTGGCGACTTGAGTGTTGACTTCTCCTGCAGTACTCAAATGGTCCCCGTCATCTCTGAAGATCCAACAGTTCAGATCATCGAGTTCTGTCGGACGCCCAACTGGTTTTTGCCACCTGTAAGTTTCTCCTCGGATCGCGACAGGGCACGCACTCATCTCATGACAGATTCGTTCCAAATACAGTTCACTCATGAAATGGATGTTCAAATATGTTCCCTTTTACATGAAGCTGACACGTTTTCGAATGTTCCTTAGAGTACGTCTCCCTTGCGCTGAACGTTATCCTATCGCTTAACACATGCATTTTAGGGTGAATTATTGTACTTCTTAATTTTCGGCACACGCTCAGTTTCCTTGTAGCTCTCTTCCAGTAACTTTCACAGACACGGGGGACACAAAACGCAATCTTTGCTTGAAGCTCGGCGCCGAGAAATTCATCGACTTCGCAACCAGTAACAATGTCGTTCAAGACGTGATGGATGCCGCAGAAGGACTAGGGCCTCATGCCGCTGTTGTCGCAGCTGGACAAGTTCATGGCGTTCCATTTACTTTCGCTGTAATGTTCATTCGTCCCACAGGCAGAACCATTCAATCAAGCGTTGTTGTACTTACGGAAAACGGGCACCTTGGTCACTGTGGGGATGGCTTCTAGTACTGCCACTTTGAACCTTCCGCACAACCTTATGATTTCGAAAGTGGGTCTCCGAGTTCTCCATAATAACCAGGAGTACCGCTGACCGTATGAACCAAGTCGCTTACATGGATTGGCTCTGTCGTCGGGTAGGTCGTCAGGCCATTTCTCGGAGTTACGACTAACCATGGCTAGGAATCGACAAGACGCCATTGAAACGCTGGCACTCGCGGCGAGGGGCAAGGTTCGATGTACCTATGAAATTCGTAATCTGGTAGATGTTAATCAGTAAGTCGAAGTCTCTTCCAACAAGAACAAGAGCGTTAATACCTTCCAGTGTCATGGCAGAGATGGAATCTGGGAAAATTGCCGGGAGAATCGTATTGAAGATCCGAATAATTTATCATTCGGGGTCGGAGTGTTGCCAGATCCCGACGGCTAACAAGAACAAGGTGGCGTGTGTATGATAGTATAATCGCAATGGGACATTATGTATCCTCACAACCAATACGTGTTGATCGTCGTGTTTACATGTCACTAGACAAGGACAACAGGTAACCGCCGTCCCGTCCACTCGTTGCTTGATCATGGGCGGCATTAAAAGTCTTCCTGATACCGCAACGCCGATGGTTTAAAACCCAGGCTTCCGACACTGATCATCGTAAACGCGCCTGGTGCACGTCGACACCCAATCACCCACAAATCACCCAGAGCAACTTCTACACGAGATGCATCTTCCACTATCGAAATTGATGCTGGGCATCTTTTCACTAGGATTAGCGACATCTGCTTTCGGAATGAGCATTGAGAGGAAGTGCTTCGAAAACAAAGATTGCCTCGCAGGAGACGAGACAGATTCACGTACCGATGGCATGTTATGTTGTGATGTTCGAGGGGTAAGTCTTCGTGTATTTTACATCTGCACTTCTAAAGCTCACGGTTCACTAGAGCGAAGATGGTAGCGGACTCTGCGGTACCAAAGCCATCGGATGCGAGAGAATGTAGACCGACCGACGATAGCTCACGTATGCTAGTTCGTTGGAGGTTAAATCTCAAGGGGATTGGAACTAGCCTTCTCGCACAGCGACGTTTGATCAAGATTCTTCAGATCAACGTGGCGGTAAGAAAGCAGATGGGTGAATGTGGCTGTGTTCGGTAACTTGATTGCTACCATCATCACGACCTCAACTTTTAACATGGAAAAGAATGCCAAGTGGAGAACCTTGTACGTTATCCGCGGCGCGCTGGGGTCTGCCAGAACATCGTCTAGCTGGCTTCTTTGGTCTCTTGTACGCGTCGTACAGTACCGTGCTTGACCGGTATGTTTTTGACTTTCATTTTTCGCACTGTATTGACGCCTCCCAGCAAACACCTCCTCGACCTACCCCCGCCCAGTTTTCCCCTCTTCCGCACATTCATGAAATGGCGTCGCACGCTCTTCCATGTGACGGGCATGGGTGGTATCGCGCTCGGCATCACAGCCGCTACACAGTCCATGTCAACGAGCAGCAGCATGTCCCCCGATACAATCGCCTCCCTGAGAAAAGTCAGCGTAATCATCTTTCTGGCCCTCACGATCGTGCAGGCCCTTCAGACCTTATATCTATTAGCGCGCGAGAGAGACCGTGAGCAGTTACCATCTCTTACCCCAATTTAACCGTGACTTATGTGCCACAGGATCCAAGCACTTTTCGCCTGCCGATCGTTCCATCGGTGGCGTCCATGGCGCCTACATATTCGTGGTCATCTCTATCTTGATGCTCGTCCGTGAGGTATACTTTACGGCCACAGTCAGCGACCAAGTAAAACAGAGGGACGAGAGCTACTGGTATCCTCTCGGGGCGCTGCCTGAACTTCTCGCTGCCGTACTGTTCTGTGCCTCAGGGCTTGTTCCGAGTAGGAAGATCCTGCGTAAGTCCGAGCACAAGTATCAGGGACCTAAAGAGATGTACGCCTAGTAATGGAATATTGGTTTCCACGTGACCACGACGAGAGTATAAACCACTGTAGCACTCGTCCTGATGCGGCCAGAGCTTTTGTATAAACTCGAACGACTTCGGAAGGGAGACGCACCTCTCGATAATCCCTTTGCCGAAGTCGTTTAACCTTCTCTCCTGGATGACACCTCTTCTGGACAGTGGACACCTTTGCTCTCCAAGAACTCCGCACAGTTGTTGAGGTGGAACAAGACGACGGATCCTGGCCACAGAACATTCTATGGCGACAGAATCTCAGAAGACAAGCAGGATGGAGGTAATACCTCACTCACGCCTGTCGAGCGTGGATGTTGTCCGCAGAAGCGGGAAAAGAGGAATGAGTCGAACTCTAATCTGCCAGAGCGACGCGGGGAAACCTCTCCAATCTTCGTACGCACTCAGCTTGATATGTCATGTCCCCGCTGGAAAGATAGTATTATCTGGCACTTGGTGAATTCCTGTTCGACATTCCTTAGCTCTCGCTTGCAGTAGGAGATCGTCAGGCTCCGTGATATCCTGAGTTGAGGCATGTGCCGCTGTCAGAGCAATGGCGAATGATGCCTTCTTATTTGAACGAAACGACCTTTACAGGATATGATATCAAATCATACGCATGCACGACAGGATGGATGCCTTCAAGTTGAGCACCAAACTTGCGCCCACCGCTTAGAATCAACAGGTTAGATGACTTGAACGATGTACCAAGGAAATACGCGCTGACAAGCACAGTAGAAATCAGCAAGAAACGTCTGGACAGTGAGGAATCAGAATCTAGAGAGTCGTCCAGTCAGACGAGCAAAAGAAACCTTACAAGAATAAATACAGCGGCGCGAACATGAGACAGTCGGACGCCACTAGAAAGTCTTTCTCTGCATAGAAGTCTCTACAGAACCATCAAGAACGGAGCACGCGAGACGCCAGAGTCACTCAATTATTCAAGAACCGGGTTTAGATTTGCGAGACGGAAGATACAGCGCAGGTACGAGGTCATATACGGCAGTATCCCAGGAAGATTGTGACATACAGACCCACAGATATCATCGAACATGAAGAAGAGCCGAGTCTCCATCAGGACCAGGGTCGAGTTGAGGAGATATGAGAGGAACGACGTGAGGGCGAGGAGCAAGAACAGGCCGATCATATGTATCCCAATCGGGTGTCCTGACGGTTTGATTCTTACCGTCACTTCAAAACCAATCCTTTGCGGATACAACACGTTGTCGCCTGCAGCACACCCAATATCAAGGAACGTTCAGCTTTGTTTGACTTGCAGGCGCGAAGAATGGAACCGCGAAGACTAGAGCAGCGTGGACGGTCTCGCCGGCCAGGCTTTGCAAGATCTAACTACCGCAAGGGCCTTTGTCTATGTATGTCCACTAATAGCTCCACTTCGACGTGTTTAGGCCGTCACGGGTGGACAATTCGACGACCCGAACCTCGATAAGGATCATATCTTCGACTTTGGCGATGAATCTCCCTATCCCGAGGTTAGGTCGGCAGGCGCGAACACTGACGATCCAGAAATGCCCGCTTCAACTCTCCGCGTATGGATCATTGGGTTGGTCTGGACGGTCATACTCCCCGGCATTAACCAGTTCTTTTTCTTTCGATATCCCTCGGTACTGGTCGGTGGCGTGGTCGCCCAGCTCATGACGTTTCCTGTCGGGAGGGCGGTGGCGCGATGGGTCCTAAGGTGGAAGGTGTTCGGGCTTTCTCTTAATCCATGTGAGTCTCCAACTCTAATTCGCGTATGCGTATTAACAAGGTGGTGGTAGCTCCGTTTACTGTCAAAGAGCATGTTTTGGTAACGGTGCGTTACTATTGGGTTCTTACGTTTCTTCTCTGATTCATTCGTAGATCATGGCCAGTCTTCTCACTTTCCGTTTTACGCGTTCTGAAATCTGAGTGCCACTAGGCTTCGGTTGGCGCTGGTTCGGCTTACGCGACTGATATCATAGCAGTCCAGCGCGTGTACTACAAGCAGCAGTATAATTTCAGTTGTGAGGAGCTGCTCTAACCGTTTTACGCTCGCTAGATAACCTATCCTTTCAATAGATCAATGGTTCATCGTTATGTCAACGCAGCTCATTGGGTTCTCAATTGGCGGCATCGCGCGCCGGTTCCTTGTCACACCGCCCTCAATGATATGGCCTTCCAACTTCGTTAACTGCGCAATGTTCAACACGCTCCACTCCCAACAGTACGCCGGTATCGGGACACGCGGGGGCCTCAGTAGAGAGAGATTCTTCGTATATGCGTTTCTCGGGGCATTTTCCTGGTGTACGTCCTCGGTTCTCCGCTCCATATGAACCTTATCCTCACGGAAGCGCAGATTTCTTCCCAGGGTATCTATGTGGGTTCCGCGGCCGGACGTCTATTCAATGTGGACTGATCAATGTTACTGCAGCCCAGGCACTGTCGTACTTCTCATGGGTGACTTGGATCCGCCCGGACGATGCAGGTATCAATTCTTCCTGTCATTCATTCGGCTGCGAGAGTAGCTCATGGTCGTCCAGTTATCGCCCAGCTCTTCGGCTATATGCATGGCATGGTGCGTTTCCATTGGTAGTACACGGTTCAGCGAGCTGATGTGTCGCGTGCACCAGGGCATGTCAGTGATTACCCTCGATTGGAGTCAGATTGCGTTCGTGGATATTCTGTACCCGTTCCCAGCACTGTTCTAACATGACTGGTAGCTATATCGGGTCACCGTTGGCCATGCCATGTCAGTCTCAAACGCTTCTTGTGTAGCTTTTCTCACACGGCAGGAATAGGGTGGGCACAAGCCAACGTCTTTGCTGGTTTCGTGTTCTTTTTTTGTAAGTCACTAGTGGCGGTCCGATTCCTGAATCTGACACCCTCCTCAAGGGATATTAACACCGATTCTTTACGTGGGTGATTTCCTCCTGCCATGGTGTAGCGCCTTGAATCTGCCGCAGTTTACAAATACATGGTATGCGACCTACATGCCTATCCTATCACGGACGTCGTTCGACAACGAGATGAAGCCGTACAACGTCTCGAGGATCCTTACAAGCGAGGTCAAGCTGGTGGACAAGACAGCCTACGATATCTACAGTCCTTTATATATCCCGTGGGTAATCACTTTCCGTTCTAAGATTATCGTTTTGACGCTGTGCAGAACGACGTTTGCTATTGCTTACGGGTATGTGAACAGCATCACACGACAGTCAACATTCTTAATACTGTTTATAGACTTTCCTTCGCGGCAATAACCGGTACGACCACGAATCAGTGCTTCTCGATGCTGCGTTGACGGACGCCTGGTGCAGCGACGATTATGCATGCTCTGATCTTCTTCAGAAAACAGATTACGATTCAGTTTCGTCGTGCCCTTCACGAGCAGCCTGATTCCGGTTCTCTCATGTTCGTATCTTTTTAACGCATCTCATCTTCAGTCCCGGAATGGTGGTATCTTACCATCTTCTTGTCCATGTTCGCTCTCGGTGTCGCCAGCATCGAAGTCTGGCCAACGTCAGTGTCATTTCATCCTCGAACCGAACCTCTAACGGACGTTAATTACAGTGAGATGCCCGTCTGGGCTTTCATCATTGCACTTGCCGTTGGTACGTATATGACTTCGTGTAAGATCCTTCAACTGTCAACGCGTTCTTTCTAGCATTCACTTACGTGATTCCCGTGGGCATGATACAAGCTCTCACGAATCAGCAAGTCGGGCTCAAGTATGTTACTCGCTTTCTTCAGAACGGAGTCTTTATTAACTACTGCAACTACAGCGTGATAACGGAGCTCATAATCGGCTATGCCCTACCGTCGTCCAATCGCCATGATGATGTTCAAGACCTGGGGATATATCACGATGGCGCAGGCACTGACGTTGACATCCGACTTTAAGCTCGGACACTATATGAAGATCCCGCCGAGGCCGATGTTCTGCGCGCAAGTTGTGGCGACAATGATTGCTGGAACGGTCCAACTTGGCGTTCAGTCGTGGATATTTGTCTGTCTATGTCTAAGACGTGGCCTGACTTTTGATTAGAGGAATGTGCACCGTGGACCAGAAGGACGGCTTCATCTGTCCGGGTACCGAAGTCTTCGCCACGGCTAGTATCATCGTAAGTCGACTATTTCTTTATTTCTACTCGCATCTCTAGCTGAAAATCTGACAGTGGGTACGTCGATTTCGTCTTGCTGTTGCACGTCTTTTGTGAAACCCCATCTCTCAGGCGTCATCGGACCGGCAGTCCAGTTCTCGAAAGGTGCTACCTACTAGTATGTACACTGTCCTGCGTCCGTCGTCAGGCTTGCTCACCTTGCGCCTTTATAGTCGTAAGTTCTGCGGAAGACTTTTCACTGTTATCAGCTCTCATCTGTATGGGCAGCTCTCGTTTACTTCTTCTTGATCGGAGCCATCTGTCCCGTGGCGCTATGGATCCTGAATAAACGGTACCCCAACAGTGCTTTGCGATACGTCAAGTACGTCCGACTGAGCTGTACTCACCGTGTATTGTTCTGACGTGCACTTAGCTTGTGAGTACACATTCTGTGTCGACGGACGCGAACTAAAGACGGACATGCAGCCCGGTCATATTCAACGGATCGGGTTACATCCCGCCTGCCACAGCGATTAACTATGTTCCCTGGGCGTGAGTCGAATTGTCATTTGTGCATCTTCTGCTCGAATCCTTGTTTCACAGAGCTGTGGGCCTCACGTTCCAGTACTTTATCCGCCGACGGTACTTTTCATGGTGGACGAAATACAATTGTAACTGTGTCTCCCGAGTGGAATGTCCTAGCTACTGATTCGAGATCTCAGATGTTCTCTCTGCAGCTTTAGATGCTGGTACGGCTATGAGTGTGATAGTGATATTCTTCTGGTACGTACACTGCCTTCGTTTAGTGTTCATGACTAACTGTTGCTTCAGTCTTCAGTTCCCGATGAATGGTGGCGTGAGTGTCTTTCACGCGCTGTCACAAGGTTCATACAGAACGCTCTCGTAGATCGGCGTGGCCGTGCAAACTTGGTGGGGAAACACTGTTCCATTTCAAGGCGCTGATTTTGGTGTTGCGGGAATGGGTACCCCTGTACGCCAGCTTGCAGAAGGCGAGAAGTTTGGGTACGTGATTTACTTGGTAGCGGCATGTTCAACGTCAAATTGAGTCATTGTTACAGGCCAACGTCGTGGTGACAAGGAATTCCGACGTAGTTATGCTACTGTACATCATACTGTTCTCAATCGAAAACTGTTTCGTTCTGAACGACGGCTATCCATGGAACGACCCTTCCGAAGGAAAATCAAAATCTGGATGTCTCTTCGAAGCTCTGGACAGCGAGACGTGGGGAGTTAGGGATGATGCCTTCCGAATCTTTAGTTTCCTCACGGGCGTTCTCATTTCGCGCAACACACTGGCCGCCCATCGAATCTCGTAATTTTACATACTACGGCCTATACATCCATTGAATTATGTATTTAGTTTTGACGCTTCTCCCTTGTAGATGTCAGGATTTTAGTTGCTTTGTTCCTGGGGAGGTATCCAAAATAGGAAGGACTCAACTTGCTTTCCTTCCACCATCTCCAAATGCCACATTCGCGTCGTCGGTCTTCTTTGCTTCGTTTTATCAAAGGTGCGCTGCTATTCCGCTTTTTATTTTCTTCTTGAACGGTTCTCTCATAAAATTTGACATACTTTCCAGAAATAGACCAAGCAGTTTACTAGCCAGGACAATCTCCTACAACCATCTCTCCCACCTTCACGCGTACCCAGTCGCGCAACTGCATATGACGGGCAGACTGCGAGTCCTTTGGCCATTAGCGCCCGGAGACAGTTCCGACTCGCACGCCCAGAGTCGCATCGTCCGTCTATTCGAAACGGCGCTCACCGAGGACGCGCTTACCTCCTCCGACATCGATAAAACGTTACCAAAGCGCTGAAAACTTTGGTCGAACGTGAAGCTGGCGGAGTGCGGTGCAACAAGACGAAATCCTCCCAGCCCGCGTACTTTGGATGGGGCAGGAGATGTGCACGTTGACGAGTGTAAAACGACGTGAAAGGATTGTCGTCAGTCGAAGACGACAAAGATTTGCTCCGCCTCCGCCTCCGTAACCCTCACCTTCCACTTGGGCAAGGTACAATGGTAGCAATCAAGCTGCGACGACGGCGGTTACGGAGGGACATACTTCGGGTGAGTTTCAGAGGTTCGTTCAATTCTGACTTTGCGGATGTTCTCTGACTGTCTTGTAGGATCGGGCGCCGACGAAGACACGATGTTTCTTACAACTTCAATATCAATCCAGATCATGTCTTCATCTGCAATAAAAACTTTGGCTACCTTGCTCGGCACTCTCGCTCTCATTTATGTACAATTGGCACTCGACGTGTATTGAATCGGACTGTGCCAAACGCTAGCCGTCATTCTTGGCAGGAAAGCCTGTGGGAGATACCGCCGGGAGGTCGGACGTGTCATGCCAGCCGACGGTATCGCCGCTTCTCTTTGCACATCCTCGCACTGTGTAGCGCGGTTGATTATCGCTGTGTCGTCCTCGATCCCCATACCATCCCTCCCGTCTTTCCCTGTGGCGCGGGTTCACCACGTTAC
The DNA here is from genome assembly GCA_003314085.1 of Hymenopellis raphanipes. Classification (NCBI taxonomy): domain Eukaryota; kingdom Fungi; phylum Basidiomycota; class Agaricomycetes; order Agaricales; family Physalacriaceae; genus Hymenopellis; species Hymenopellis raphanipes. Next base: position 34,984 of record QLPD01002394.1, read on the forward strand.
CCAGTTTGGCGGACAATGCGTTCCTCCTCGTCCCGATCGGTAGAACAAAGCCGGGAGATGTGGACACACCATTGTTCTTGGGTAATGTGGACCGCCCAAATCCGGATAATCCTACACGCCATTGTACAAGTTGAATTGTCGCGCTCATGGTTTTCCCGTGACCGTAAACGGCCATGCCTATAAAGACCTTCGTCTTTCCATCGCCACCATCATTGCCATACCATGTCTTCCCTCACTGAGCTTCTCAACTCGCTGCAGTCACACTTTCAGACGCAGACCAGTCTACTATTGCCTCCGTTACTCGCCCAGCTCGGCCTGCCCCTCGAAGATGACCTCTTAAAGATCCACCGAATACTCATCGACAGTATCGAGGCCCAGATAGAGTCGCGGAGAAAAGAAGTAGATTCGTGGATCCAAAAGTGCGAAACCGTCGAGAAGACTTGTGCTCTCTATTCCAAGTTGTTGGGTGGGCACATCAAGAACACCGGTAACAGCGTTGACGAGCTCAGGAAGGAAAAGGTCCTGCCTCGTCGATTCAGTTTGGCGTCGGATCACCAGAAGAAGCTGAAACAGGTGAGCACTCGTTCTTTGGTATTGTTCTGGGTTGACGGTTTCTCAGATGTACAAGACGAAGCTGGAGCAGCTCAGAACACTGTTCAACCGGCTGCACGCCCTTGCCCGCATCGTCGGCCACGACTTCTTCATCCCAGACGTTCTCGACGACTCTGTTAACATTGACGTTACACCCGAAAGATTTGTACACATGGAAAAGGAACTCTCGCGCGGTAAAGAAGAAGTGGTACGCAATTTCTTCGGTCGCTTGCCATGTTGCTCACTCTCGTCTAGTTCCAACGGTTGTGCCTCCTCACATTTTCAGATATCGACTTTCTGTATACCGAATTGGGAATAATTCCGCCTTCCCTCGACGACCTGCCCTCCTCCATCTTCTCTAATTCACTCTCATCATCCGACTTTGTCACTTCCACCCCCACACCCGCATCGCACAACGCCCGCCGTGAAGAAGTCCTAGAATCTGACTATCCCCGAATCTTTGTCAACTTCGTCGCCAAGGTCGAGGAGGCCGGGGATGAAGAAGAAGGCCAGCACATCGGTATCCCTATTGGTCTCGAGCACGTAGACCCCACTCTCGATCTACTTAAGTGGGCTGCTAACCTCGCGGCATCTTTGGAGGACACCCAGGGCAAGCGAGAGATACTGGGCGTCGACGAGGACGACATGGACGATTTCGTCGATGCTCACGGGGGCACTACAGGCCAGACCATCAAGGAATACGAAGACGAACTGGAACGGATGCGAGAGCTCAAGCGCGAGCGCATGGGCGAGTTGATCGCCATTGCCCGTGAAGAGATTGTCAAATTATGGGAGGACCTTTTCGTTGATAACGAAGAAAAAGCAGATTTTGCTCCTTTTGTCGATGGTAAGATCAATATTTTATCGTGCGACTTGAGACTTACAGCATGTTAGATCAACATACTGACGAGCCTTTGACGATACACGAAACCGAGCTCAAGAAAGTCAAGGAAGAGAAGCAGAGGAAAGAGCTGCTTCTTGCGAATATCAAGAAGTACTTTCTAATTTGCCAGGAAGAGAAGGATCTCGCAGCTGCTGCTTCCGACCAGTCTCGGCTGACTGGACGCGGGGCACGAGATCCTGGCCGACTTCTTAGGGAGGAGAAACTACGTAACCGCGTCACGAAGGAGAAGCCTCGAGTAAGTCGTCGAAGAAGTACGTTGATTTTATCATCTGACCCATTCTCCAGCTCGAACAGTATTTGCTCGCCTCACTTCTTGCGTGGGAGCAAGACACCGGCCGCACTTTCCTTGTCTATGGAGAGTCGATGTTGGAAGCTCTGGTGAACACTCTGGAGGAGGAGAACAAGCGCAACGCCCCGCCTCGCGCGAGATCAGTTCCTCCACGGTCGAAGACTCCTTGCGACGGCGCCACTCGTGTGCCCTCTGACAAGCGTCTGAAACTCGACGAGTCGACGACGGATCGCGCTCCACTGGCGCGGAGCCACAACGGGCGTTCAAAGATCACTGGGTTGGGGTCAAAGTGCAATGCACCGTCGGCGCTGCCCAGGCCGATACCAAGGCCAAAGCCGGGGACGCAGCATTACACGTTGGGGCACGGACGCGTGCCGACTGGCAGTGGGGTGTTGAATGGTGGGGTATGGAGTGCGAGTGCTATGACGAAGGCGTCGAGGGCGCGGCGGGAGAGTTTCAGGCCGCGGCCGAGTGTAGATGCACAGGTGAATTTGGGTGGGTCGATGAGGCGCCGGGCTGGTAGGGTTACGGCTAGTCTGCCAGAGGAGGATGAGTGTTGAGTGATTTGGTTTTATGAGGGTTCCGAACTCTTGTTGTGGACAGCTACTTATATACTTATGTTCTCCTCGATGTTATCTTTGTATGCCTTATGTTCTTTTATGTATACAGTATTTCTTGTGTGCCTTCGTTGTTGCATCTAGGCCGGGTGTAACTGCTCGCTGGTCTTGGATCGGATCCAGCATCAGACGTCCAACAAACGTCTCCTCGTCGACGAGTTCACGTTCAAGAAATGATTGCTTGATTAAAGACTGTTACAGTTCCTTCGAGATCAATTACTTCCTCCTTTGCGCCATGTACACCAATATCGGCCTTTCTACCGTTTCCAATTAGGATTCTCTCCGGGCTCGGACTTCGAAGGATGATCCACATCATCGTGAGTTGTGGCTTTCAGGACAAATCGCCCTCAAAATTAATGCGTTCCGCTCCTATTCTTGATCCATGAGCGTGTCGTACGAAGAGATATGCATGACACAAATTCAATGCAGACTACTTTAGTCTAGTGGTGATACATCTTCCCCTCGTCGAAGCGACGAAGCCTTTCAGATTGAGGCGCATGGAGTTCTCACTTCTATGCAGTGACATTGAAGAAAGGCCCGCCGCATGATAGTCGTTTGGCTGTTCAATGCTTGGACAGCTTGGGACAAATTTCGGTACTTTGCTCCAACAAGTTCAAGGTAAAACGCGCCATAAGCATTCGATAATACCTCAATCACAACGACTAGAAATGTTACGCGTGTATAACGACGAGTTCAAACCTTCTCAAACCCGAACACGATCCTCGCCACCTCCCCCTCCTCCAGTTCCGGAACTACATACGTCAAATTATAATAGCTCAAATCATTAATACTCCCCGACCCATAAACGAACGTCCTATTCCCATTCGCAACATTACTGGACACGGACAGCCTAATCCCCCACAAATCCGTGCTAATCCCACTCGCCAGGAAATCGCTGGGTAACGAGACTCCATTGATCCCAGAGAAGAGAAACGTCATAACATTCGAGGACGTCGCATCATCCGGGAATGCCCTCGATGGGGGATACGTGATAGTGAGATTCGTAGACGTGGCGATAGCGGATATCGAACTTGATGTGGGGTAGTGCTACCAAGCCTCGGTTCAACCAAGACAAGAAGACCAAAAGAAAGAGGACTCACGAGCATCCAAGCAACCCCACCCGCCTCCGTACTCCAAATGAGCGCCGCAGGAACAAACGTATTAAGTTTTAACATTCGCCGCTGGGCCACTAACGACTTTGGCGTCAATCTTCATCCAGCCCACAGACAATCCTTCTTCATTATACGACGTGTAGTTTCTCGGATACGCTGGGTCGTCGAACGGTGGTGAGACGGCTTGTGCAAAGTACGTGTGTGGCTCTGTGAGAGTTTGAAAACGGGCTAGAGATTCGGCAGAGACGTAGGGGTCGTTGAACTTTGCTGTTAGTGGCGTTCTGTGGAAGGTTAGACATGGATGGAGGAAGGTGGAATGGTAGACGACTCACAGAGCGACGGCTGCTGCATCTCCGTAGTGCTCGCTTCCTACCAGAGGGTATGGTATGGGCGCTGTACCGTCGTTGATACCGCCTAGAATGCCGGCGATCTGTGCGCCAAGTATCCCAAAGTATGCTCGCTAATTCACAAGTTACTAGGAAGCATCGACGACATGAAGGAAACCAGACATACCATGTCATAGCCGTATGCACGATCCCAAGACCACCAAGCATATGGAGCGCGGGGTTGTAAAATGCAGCCAGCGTGTCCCACGTCTTGGTGATGATATCTGGCGCCCGGGACGCGATGGTAGAGTTTTCGGGCATGTAGCCCCATAACGAGAGCGCGTAGAGAGTGACGCCGCTGCAGGTACCGGAGTTCAATGAACTAGGTGCGCCAATTAAATGCCAATCCTGTTGAAGAGAAGCGGGTACTGACTTCGCTGAGCGTGTTGTATTCGTCGAAAGCCGTTACAGCTTCCTGGGCCCAAACCTCTCCCCAACGCGTCATGTTGGAATCGCCCATCCCATCATGTTACCGACATATGTTGCTGCCATGACGCACATATACCTAGCCCAGATTAATGATGCGGCCTTGAGAGTAGCGGTCTAGTTTACCATAAGTTGCTATAAGTAGGATACACTTTAGGACTGCGTCAGCGGGAAAACAATCCAGGACGGCAAGCAGACATACAATTATCACCGTTGACACCACCGACACGATATCCATCACCCACTGTAGCGTTGTGCATGCTCTCTTTCATCAGGCTCAGCATGTCCGGTTGGATCAAGTCAGAGAATTCCTCCACCGCGATGATCCAAGACGTGCACACAAATAAACTCATGTTGGAATCGTACGAAGTGTAAAGCTACAGGATATCTGTCTCGCGTTATGAAACTCATACCTTGGGCGGATACACGTCTCCCGGATGCGGTGCGCCTGGATTTGAACGATACGTCCCAAACCAGAGTTTAGTCTGATCGTTATACTGAATTCAAGGGGAATCCGCTCCATAGAATTCGTACACTATCCGTGATGATGGAACCGGCGCGAGTGTGAGGTCTGTTTCATAAATGCGATTAAACAACCTATGGATAAAAGCTGACTGAAAGAATGGCAAGACTGAAGAACGACTTGCCTAGTATCAGCGCCTCCTTTAGAAGTAACTTTCAAAGCTAGCAAAGTAGACAGACAGAGAGGTCAGCGGACGTGATGATTACCAGCACACATATATGTCCGAATTCCTTGAGGCGACAAATAGAATGATACTCCAATTGCGCCACACTAAGTACAGCTAACGCGATGACAGCGTCTGGAATCCTCGTGCGACCCGTGAGCGACGAGCTAATCTGTCAGGTACAACTTTATTCACGCTGCACGGGAATACAGATGTTCGCCTGGGTAATGATAAGCAAAGTTTCACGCCATCATATCAAACGACTACATACCGACCCCCATCTAGATGAGCTTGGAGGTAGGCCGCGTCTCCTCTCTTTTGCTTCAGGCTCGCGCCAGAGTTTAAAAGAACACTTGTAAATCGAACCAATATTCGTGTCGCATTCGGAACAGGCAGTACAGGCGTCTACGAGTAGTGCAGTAATATCCGACGTGAGGAGGGGAAAGTTTGTATATGGAAGTGCGCCCACGTATTGTCTGTCCACCACAGACGGACGTCCCTGAAAGATTCAGCACCCACGGCGTCTATCTCTTTCCAGGGCGTTCCAAGCACGACGAAAGCGCCTAGCGCAACCCAACGGCAAGGCCGAGGGGAGCGCACGACGGTGATGGGCATGTACGCGTCCCACAACCACAGTCTGCGAGGAACGAAGATCTAAAATGCACGTCCTATGATCCCAAGATGAAGCTAATTCCATGGAGAACCGTATGCTGGGTCGAATCCCAAAGGGCCATGTGTATGCTGTTGAAGAAATAATCAACAGCCGATGAGCGTCCTTGCCAAAAGCACGTACAGATAGTATCCGACGATTATCACGCGGAAATGGTGCGAAAAGCGTCCTGGAATAGGATTAGCAGTAATCAAACTTGCTTGTGTCAACACTTACAGAAAAGTTTGGGTCATTCCACGTTCTCCAGCCAATACCACAGCGGCATGCGCCAGCAAACACGTAACGATAACACCCTTTCCGAAGTCTCGAAGCGTGTCGGCATCGACCTTGGATTACGATAAGACCGCCTACGCTTTGAAGCAAGACGATACGTCTATGGACCGAACGAGGGTAAGGATATCGAACACATCACGTCCAAATGATGACCTTCCAGCCGTATCATGTCGTGATAGTCGCTCACCGAGGGCGCACCCATCGAAGTCGACCAACGGGGGCTCTGCCCGGAATGTGAAAGGTTCGGCACGCTGGAGATGCGGACCTCCATGTTCCCAATGGAATTTAGACGTGTTAGCGTCGACCGAGGCTACGTGGGGGGGAGCAGCGATTCCGAAGATGATCCAGCAATGGTAACGGAGGTCATGGTACCCTCGTCGTCGAAGTCTGTGGACAAGAAAAGCCAATTAGCATTAGCAATGCGCGCCCCGTACATACGACCAGCCAGTCGCACCATTAAAATATCATATCTTCCGCCATTCGCTAAGCTTCCGTATTGGCGGTCGAGTATCGAGCACGGTGCCGTCCAATGATTTGCCCCCAGCGCGCCGAGCGTCTATGGCTGATAGGACTGGCTTCCGCGTCGTCTTGGTATCCTTGCGACAGAAATCCTTCCTGATACGACGGTCAGCGGCGTCCAACACTGGCGGGCATTTCGCACCTGTCAGAGATTTACCCTACGCCGTGCTGCGTCGATTATCCGCGATTTTCCCCTTCGCCGACGGAGATTTCGTCAGAAAACCGCGTTAGAGGCTCAATACGTGCAAGGCCTTGGTCGATCAGAGTTCGTAGGGCGAGGGCGGGTAGAAGTACGCAGGTAATTTCCATACTGGATGTGCCTCCTGGTCAATGAGGGAAGGTGGAAGTTTGAAGGAGGAATGGCCCAGAATGATGAGCACGGACCATGGCCTGTGCGCGGATATACCCGGCCCGTTTCTGCGACCACGCCAATCGAAACCCTTCTTTCTTGGACTCTTTGACTCTCGTTGATGTGACACGCTGGAACCCTCCAGGCGCAAAGCGCGTAAGTACTTTCAGAATTCCAAGAGCTTCTAACATCGGGACGATGTGTCTCTCTCTTTTCTAGCAGCTATTCTTGTGCGCGTTGGGTCCAGCTCTACTTTCACGGCCTACTATTATCGTACACGGTCAGGCTCGCCGTTCTGCTCGCTTTAGATACCTCGGAATAGAGTACAATCTCAGTTAAATCGGGAGACAACAGGAAAAGGAGCGCCGCTTGATAAATCCCGAATCTTCTCAGCTCGTAGATTTGCCCTCGCTAACGTACGCTTACGTGGGGTCTTCCTCCGCTTCCTATGTCTCAGGTACATGGGCGAGTACGTGGTTCCAGAAACTATGCGAAGCGGCAAACTAGTTAACACGGCTTTACAGCTATTCGACACGAGCATCCTGTACACGTGGAAAGATGATGGCCTCACGATGTCGGTGGTGTGAACTTGTAGTATGCTGCAGAGCTCACGTTCATGTGGAACGGATGTGGCGCCATCGATGTACTTATGCGTCACGTAACCCTCTCCAACGTTAAGGGCGAATGAAGTATATATTGTTTAGTACACTGTCGTCTAAGCACCCATAGAACAGAAACCCTGTATGTACACCGAAGAATGAGAAGCAAGGTGGTTGTAGAAAAGAAGATGAGGAATCAGTATCATGATCTGTAAAACCATGATGACTCAATCCATGTATCGATGGAGCAGACAAACCTCTATGCATTTATTATGATCTAGGGAGCTGGCGATGGGTTTGCTCTGGGGACATCCGCGTGGTGTCCTGAAAGGTAGTCAGCCTCACGAATAATCGTAAACTAGGAAAATAGCTACTCACTCATAGTGGGCGGCTTAAGGGGAAGTCTGTGCGCCAAACGGTACGCATTCGTATCAGGAACGGGTGAAGCCGACACAGCGCCGAAGACGGTTACAGCAAGGGTGATCAGAACGTTGAACTGCATGTTGGCTGTGTCGAGAGGCGGAGGCAGGGTATGACAAGGGATGTAGAGAGAGATCTGTAATCTCTGAAGATTTCATATTTTCTCGAAGGTTCATATAGTCGTTCTAGGAGCGAGTAGGCTATGCCAGTACACTGACCGAGAACTAAGACGGTTTGGCATATTAGGAGTTGTTACCTATCTTCACTGAGCCACCGCTGGGGATTCAGTCTCTGACATGTCGAGTTCTAGAGTGAAGAAGTGAAGAGGTTCCATGTTCACTTCAACTAGGGGCTTCGGCCAAACAATGACGTGTCGGTCCAGCTGTGCCATCAACCGTGGCGATTTCGCCAGCGCTGCTACTGGAAAGACACTGTCCTGCTCTGTCTTAGACGTCGACTTCCGGTGTCTGGAACCCTTGACATTCTACTAGTCTGAGTCGCAGCATGCCCTGACGCCAGTGGTCTCCTATCATGATCGACGCATCCGTTCGCCAATTCAACAAGTACCGTTCTGTAATCGTGGCTGAGCCATTCAACGATATCGAAATCAATACACGAACCAAGCCCAGGAACACTGAACCAGCAGTTCCTCCGCAACGCATACTGAGTCGACATCAGACGAGTACAAGTTCGTCTCGTATCTTCCTGCATCAAGAATAAAGTTTAAACAATGGGAACAAGAGATCAAAATCACTCACTTCCGCCGGCACACCGAGTCCAAAAATACACCAGATAGACCTCCATGAAGCGCCATTTCGATACACCAAGTCGCCTCGAGTGGAGAAGACCTCTCGCTGTAGACGACTTTGTCTGCTAAGAAAAGTAAACAATATCGACGCGCTGTCTCCTTGAAGATGAGTCACCCTTCCGCTTGACCGAATCTTCAACCGCAATACTTGCAAGTAAAATAAAAGATGTCGCATCAGAGACAACACGAGGCGCTCTATCCGGTAGGACATGGGTCCTCTGCCACTCGCGAGAATTTGGGAATGCGACCTATCCCGACTCCAATCCCATGTCTGAAAAAAGTCCGGATCCATTATGAATAAGACGCTGTTCCGATAGGACAAGCGGCCTTCCGGACCAGAAGGACTTCAACCCAGAACTAGCTACTAAGGAGTACCAGTGACCGCGTGTGTGGGGGAAGTGAAACAGAATTTCCGGGAGCATCACAAGGACGACGAGGATAATCAGCAGCGCATGACATACTTCAGCGATATCAAAATCGATAGACGAACCAATCTCCTTCGAGCCACCAGATGCAGCTCTTCCTCTGCAACCCATACTGAGTCGACATCAGGCGCCATTCCAGTCGCCTCGTATCTTCCTACACCAAGAATAAGCAATGGGAACTAGAAAAGTTGCCGTCGGAGTCGCACATATCGAGCCCAAAAACAAGTTGCCATCATTTGCCATGAAGTGCCGTTGCGATAAGCCAAGTCGCCTGGAGTAGAAGAGAGCTCGTCTGTGAAAAGAAGTAAATAACACCACTTGGATGTCGACTCGCTGTGCAACGAGTCACCCTTCTGCCTTGAAGACAATTGACCGATTCCTGAACCGCAATACTCAGATCTCCGGTCAAGCACTCCGCCTGTCAACGACTGGAAGTAAGTAAAATAAAAGAAACCCCATCAGAAGTTTATCACGAGGCGCGCTGTATCCGGTAGGATAGGTGGCCTCTGCCACTCCTGAGAATTCAAGAATGCAACCTATCCCGAGTCCAACCCAATGTCCGAAAAAAGTGGCACAAACTGGGGGCTGACACATGAGACGCAGTTCCGCTAGGACAAGCAGTCTCACAGGGCAAAAGGACTTCCTACCTAGGAGTGAGAGTGTAGTGATCAGTCATCCAGTATCTTCGGTCAACGTGAAACAAAATTTCGGAGAGCATCCAAGAACGAAGGAAAAGACGGCGAAAGGAAGGAGCCAAGCGACAAGCAGCGTACCGAGAATAATCAGCAGCGCACATGACGCACTTTACTGAGTGTAGGACGCGAGTTACGCCACACCAAGTCAAGACGACATCACCAGTCCTCGCGTGATCATGAACGAGAACACCGAACATAGGCTTCAGTTGTTTGCCTGGCTCATGGTTACACTCCGCCACTACTCTGCCATCATCAAACCACCACATACACCAATCCACATCTAGAGGCAAGCATCCTATTCTGGCCGTCGTTTCACGCTCGCGCCAGAGTTATAATCCACACTATGATCAAAGATTCGTATCGTATTGTCCACAGACAGTACAAACGTCTGGTACAGGCATCTGCAGGTAGTACAGTCGTATCCAATACGCGTCCGGCAACCGCAACGATGCCGTACTGGCCGCCTCGGACCAACGTCCACGAAGACCAAGAAGCTCGTAATCGTCCCTCTCCTTCGACGGCATTCCCACCATGACGACCGTAACGCAACCATAAGGTCGACGGAAGCGTATGTCAGTGGTAATTCCGCCATAACGACCGGCTCTGAATGAAGGTCCGCAATACCCGTCCTACAGTCCAAGCGTCTGCGAAAGCATCGGATGTTGGGCAGCATTTCTGGCACACCAGCCACCGGGTATGTCGGGCCGTAACCTGGAAGGAGGGGGTTGCGCGATTAAGATGCTCCTCTATTACTGCCAAGGCCAAGTCGCTGGGGCAATCCCCTGTGAATGGTGCGAACTGCAGACAGCATTAGCGATAGTCCAACTCGTTTTGATTAAGACTTACAAATAAGTTCCAAGGACTACGGCCGCCTATATGTAGAGGACGTGGATGTAAAGATTTCTTCTCAAGTCCGCCTATAAGCTGGAGCAAGATAATCGTCTTCCCATGCGCGGCCGAAGAGGCGTCAGGATCCCAATGTCGTTATGACGTATCGTCCCGAAAGTAGCCTGACAGAATTTCACCGAGGGCGTGCCGATTGAAGGGAGGGCGCTGTCGAGCGGAGGGAGCCTATACGGTCATTCTGCACGGTGGAGATGAGGGCGTTGTTTCTCCCGATGGAATCCGGACGCGTCAGCACCAATAGAAGGTACGCGGGAACCAGCAGAGAAGGTCGTCGGCCAAGGATGATTTTGGAATGAGTGTTGAGAGACTTCGATATTGTCTCGGCGAAACCTTTGGAATAGTTAGCAATCTACATCCCATACACAACAAAACAGGCGCACCATTAAAAGTCTGTCCTGTTTCTAACCTTTTGTCAGAAACCGCCGCATAAAAGCTTGGGGGAACGCACCAATGTACTAGACTCACGTCCATCGGGATTGCCTGTGACGACGCCGCGACCAGAGAGATGCGAGTACGTTTGATATAGGGAGGGCGTGATTGACAAGTTGATGTCCCAAAAATAAAGGCGAAAGTTAGTGTAGATGGCTTGCAGCAACGATGCGGTATGGTTCCCATGACGGTATCGACCCAAGGGAAACTGCGCCGGGTGATTACGGACAACGTCTGCCGAATCCGTAGATGCACGTCTACCACGTCATCGCTGGAGTCTTGTCGACCTGTACGACGATTAGTAGTGTCCCAAACGCTCGAGGCATTCGCACCTGTCAGACTGCTCAAGTCCACCATGCTTCCCTTCGCCTATCCAGACACCGATAAGACCGGGATGAAAATATTGACGGAAGACGGAGTCGTCTGAAGGATGCCCACCACCAATAGCTGCAAAAGGCATCAGCGGAGGTGAGAATTGGGAGCCAGTAATTGGCGCACTTCGCTAGGAATATGAGCAGGTTGATAGAGATGAATCGGCTCCCAATTCTTATTGCGCATCGTATTTGCTAACGAATCCATGGCGCATGACGAAGGGAGATTCCTTGGATGACTGCTCGGGGTTGATCGGAGGGCATCTAGACGCGAAGGTATGGGGCATTGGGCAATAAGGACGCGTTCACGACAAGACAAGAGTGCCTGTTTTGAAAATTATAAGCATCACGATAAAGGCGAAAAACGATATGAACTCACCCAAATCATCGGGGAAAAAAGCCGCGCCGGCGAGGCGACACCACGCCGTCCTCTGTCAACGATCCGGCATTCAATTGCGCGTCAAGTTCTTCCGGTCACCCAGAGT
>QLPD01002394.1:47266-61617 GCA_003314085.1 Hymenopellis raphanipes
AATGACCTTGCGGGTATTCGGCCCGATGTGATCGACGTCCTGCTCAACCTTGAACTATCATGTCGTCGAACCCTCTGGACGTCTGGAATGCCCAAATTTGTTTTCTCCTCCTCCAGACGACTCCCAACGACTCCTGGAACATTTAATCGCGAGGATTTTGAAGTTGGACACGCTGGACGTCTTCTTGCACGGAAAGGACGCTTTTTCAACATTGTACTCGCGAAACCGGACTGCGACGCACCTTGTATATGCTCCACAGCTCTGTAAATCTCCTCAACTCGAACTTCTGCATCTCCCTCCTCGTGTCCTCCCTTAAAACTTGACGTCGCGTTTTGATTTCAATTCTGGACGAATTGAGCGGGTACCTCAAGAAACTTGACCGTGGATGGTTATCCAGCTTCTGAAACTTCTATACGTAAGAAGTGCGTTCCCATGAAATGGTTGGCGGAATTTTCACGTTGTGATTGAGTGCGCGTTGACCTTACTTCGGCAGGCAGCACGATCCACTACTCGACTCCTCGACGCGCATTTTGACTACGTATTCCTCAGATAGCACGACTAACACGCTCGCTTCATGTACTGTCCTCTGCGCATCGAATTACACTCTTGTTGGCTTAGAGGACGCGTCGTTTTCGATGGATGCACCACCCCGTGTACTGGCGACTCTAAACACATATTCGCCGGATGGTGTATTTCTGTATATGGGAGCCGTAATTACGTGCAGCCTAGCCCCGATTTCGAGCAACTGGAGTCTCATTCACGAGTGTGCCGTCGATGGATCGCCACGTCTTCTTGGTGGGGCGAGTACCTCGAGTTCCCCTAATACTCCAACCTGGTGTGTACCGCGTTGTCGCGATGCCGGGAGTGCCACTGCTTCAATACGTACTCGTGCACTTCAATTGATGCATCCTCTGCGGGTTTCAGACTCGAGTATTGCTTTGACTTTTGTAAGGCTTTCTTCCACGCCTTGATGATAGAGCTAATGCGACTCCAGGACGATGGGCCATATCATTACCTGTTGCGTCTTTTCCTAATTGGGCTGACGAATTAACTCATGATAGTCCCTAGCCGCCAGCTCGGCGAAACTCCTCAAGCCACTCTACGCGTCTTGCAGCATTCGGAAATTGCTACCCCATGGCACAACGAGTCGCTCGTGAACTTCGGCAGGCTATCGCCATTTGGGATTTCGACTCTCTTGATTGGAAAGTCGGCACGGTGATGTCTTTCAGCGGTACGAGGACATCCAGGCAACTAACCGCGACAGTCTACTTGTTCTGCACCACGAGACGTACGGCCACACGCCTTTGGAAATTCTGCCCACCCTCATCCGAGGACCACAAGCTTGGGACATAACTTAGGTACCGTCTTCAAGTGCATGGGCACTAAAGCATACCAGAGTCCAGAGCGTACTCCTGACGTGAGTTCTCTTACCATTGGATTCGAGTTTTGGGAACGACGGTATTCGTAGCTCATGGACCTGTAACCTGTTACTCACCTTCCAGCACTTATCTTGGTTCTTTTTGTACGAGTATTCAAGGTAGCTCGGTACAATGAATGTCGGACATTTCTACAACGTGTTCGTATTCACGTATAAGCACCACTAAGCTTGTGCAACGACTTCTGCGATTGGTTGATGGCGGGAGAAAGTGAGAACCGATTCCGAAAGAGGGAATTCCGCCAGGGGCGAAGACTTTGCTTCTCATGGATAGACTCAATCTACGCCTGCGTGGCACGACTTGGCTCCACGGAACTTGGTCGAGCGTAGATCGCATCTCGACGCGAAGCCCCAAGTGGTGGACTCAGCCAGTCTGCCATCGTTTGGGTGTGACGGTGCCTTGGGTTGGTAGCATGCTGTGGCTTGCACTTTCTGCCGCGCCGCACTAGGTCGGACGACTCATCGATGATCCTGAAGTGTTCCTCCGATATTTCGTCGTGGCAATTCGGGTACATAAATGAGCTCGTTCATACCTACAAGTGCCCCAAATTCTTCCTCATCATCTCATCATCACCATCGCAGCAGTATGGCTCCCATGAGAGCGGGAAGTAACCCCTCCAATATCCAACATGGTAGATTTCTTTTCGAACTCTTTTCAACTACCTACTAATAGTGTTTCCTTGCTGCAGCTAAGCCGATTGTCGTTGGCGAATCAGAGCACGTCGACGACGCGTCTGGCTCATCCAATCCCGATACGACGTCGACTAAACAGACACCCGCTCCTACCTCCATTACCAGCCGCGCAGGTCTTCAATACAAGGACGATGTCATCCTGGTTACTTTCGAGCCTGGTGATCCTAACGACCCCATGAATGTAAGCCCATTCTTTACCTCACATTTCTCATCTGATAGGAAGTTGTAGTGGTCCAACGCGAAGAAGTGGCGCACGACTATTCTTCTCTGCTTCATGTGTCTATTTATTTATGTTATCAGTATCATTCTTGGATTATGTTCTAACACTTTCCAGAGGATTGGCTACTGCATCGTTTTCTGCAGGTATCGCAGACATGTGTAAAGAGTTCGGCGTTGCTGTAGAGGTTGGTCAGGTCGGCATGTTCGTCTTCAACGGTCCGTGTCCATGCTTCCAGGTCATTCGTCATTTCCTTATCGTTGACTTCCTAGCTTCCTTTGCCGTCGTGCCCATGTTTCTCGGTCCTCTTTCCGAGTTTATCGGCAGAAATCCTATCTACCTCGGATGCTACGCGCTCTTTACGGTTTGGTTCATACCCATCGCCCTCGCTAAGAACATCGAGACCGTCATCGTAGCTCGGCTTCTTTCAGGATGCTTTGGTGCTGCTGGTACAACCATTATCCCTGGAACACTGGCCGATATATGGAGCACGAAAGAGCGTGGTCTTCCCATTAATCTCTTTAGCTTTGTCGCCGTCTTTGGCACTGTCGCAGCGCCGTTGTGGACGGGCTTCATCAACGAGAACATCGGATGGAGGTGGATCGAATGGGTAACGCCTTCCCAACGACTTCGAGAAGTAAACTTACGTGCGCATAGATCCAACTCATTTGTAACGGCGCCCTTCTTGTTGTCGAGTTGCTGCTGCTGTCAGAAACTCGCGGCGGTCTTATCCTCGCCCAACGTGCTAAAAAGCTACGTAAAAACACAGGTGACTCGCAATACAAAGCAGCGTCTGAACTCGAAACTCCTTCCTTGAGCGCGCTTCTATCTGCACCTACTACACGTGCTTTCATCCTTCTCATCCGAGAACCTGTCGTGTTCTTCTTCTCTCTCTGGCTCGCTTTCGCATGGGCCATTATCTTCCTCTCTTCGCCGTCATTCCACTCACGCTCCAAAACAACCACAGCTGGAGCCAAGGTATTGCCGGACTCCCATACATCTCGTCTATTATTGGGGCCTTCCTCGCCTTCGCTGCCTCGTTCCACTAGAACGCTGTCTACGCTCGTGTGCGGGACCAGAACGGAGGGATTCCAAGTCCAGAGGAGAGGTTGTGGTGGAGTCAGGTTGGAGCAATCTTGCTGCCAGTATCGCTGTTCTGGTTTTATGGACACAGTTCGCCAGTGTTCATTGGATCGTTCCAACGCTCACTCTGTGCCCCATGGTCTTTTCGATTTGTATGTTCCTCTCTCGACGCCGAATTTTCTTTGAGTAATTCTTATACCGTACAGACTTAATCTTTGATGCAGTGCAAAATTCCCTCGCTGATGGCTATGGGGAATACGCATCGTACGCTTTCTCCACCCAAGGCTTCATTCAAAACATGCTCGCCACATCGTTCCCATTATACAGCACCCAGATGTTTACGAACATGGGATACCAGTGGGCGGGAACGCTTGCCCTGATCGCCACTGTGATGATACCTTTCCCAGTAATTGATCTCATGTGAAATTATGGTCGATGTTAGGCCAATCCGTGTGGCGTAGTTTATCCTGATGAAGTATCGGACAAAGAATTCGAGAACAATTGCCATACGCCGCAGCGACTACCCAGATCACGTCGGCGGTTACTGCCGCTACGCGTTTAAGCGAAAAGGTGGACATGTCTTATGGTACGAAGACGAGTAGTACAAACACGATATATAGCCTTAGGGAGATTGTATAGAAGCCAAGAAATGGTGGTGGGCATTGCCCTTGACTGGCCCGACTTGCTGAGTAATCAAAAACGTGGCAATTCTTGACGCGCTTGGTTTTGACATGCTCGCGGTTTCCCGCCATGCTCATGCACAGACATATCTCGGGAACTGTATAATACTGACCTTTTCCATGCTCTCCACCATTAGTCGGTAATTTATCGCTCCAGAATTCTTTTTTAAACTCATTTCACCATCATTATAGGCCATGTCACATCTTGTCACAGAGCCACTTCGCTACGCCGTAAGGGAAAGCGTGACATGCGAATAAAACTGCTTCTGCTCGACCGTGTGCTTCAACTTATAGAGAGAAAATGTTCAGAATGTATATTTGAAACCTTTCGTTGTGCCACTCTTCTGCTTGATTGCCCCCGGTGCGTTACAGTCCTTGACCTGACGGACAATTAAGCCATTACACTGCAACGAGTCAACATATTTGAAAACGGCTCGACGAATGTCTTCATTATGATAAATAAAAGTGGGTCCTCTGCGAAAAATAATCATTTCATCGTGTGTATGCTGTTCTATTCGACTGTGTCACTGCAGGAGCAGGAGAAAGCACCGTGGGAAACACAGGTCGATCAAGGGCAATGCCCACCACCACAAGAAACTGTCGGGGGAAAATGACCCGGGCACATAGTCTCTCGAGAGATCGGTACGCGGCTTGTCGTCATCGGTGTCTGAAGGAGGTTAGTACCAAGGTTAGTACAAGTATGATAGATGTAGATAATTCACGTACCATATTCCTTGCCGTCAAAAATGTACCCATGTTGACCTAACACCTCATTGCATTCACGGTTAAGGTCGGCTGGTAGGACAAAGTTGGGCGGAGGGCGCCGAATACCATGTTTGATTAGCCACGGCTGGAAGATATCGCCGCATATGCAGTACCACAACGGTTCTGCGTACGCGAGAATATCGTTGAGAAATGGCCGAGCAGCCTGCAGAACCAAGCGATTCAGCTTGTTGCACCCTGCTCGGCCAGAGTAGGTGAAAACTCCAACCCGGTGAGCTATCATCGTCGCCTAGAAGAAATTATTAGTAGGCGCAGAGTTAAGAGTAGAAAACAATGTACAGCAAGTCGAGAGAGATGGATAAATCGCAGCGTAGCGCGCCTTTGGTCGTAGGGGTGGCTGGCACCTATCTGGGCATGCTGGATAAAGACAGCTCTGAGGCGTACGAGTGTGTCACCTGGCTGAGATGGGACGAGAGACATTGTGAGAAGGTGGAAGTAAGCGATGAAGCCACGATGCCGTTATTTTGGTTTAAAGAAGCGTCTGCGGGATCGGCGCTGACAGTGCTTTCTTCTCTTGCCCAACTTGACATCAACGTTCTCTCTCACCACGACCACGATGGACTCGACGACGGGCGGATTTCCAAAGTACGGCAGAGATGCAACCAGAGTGTACGAAGGTCAGACAAGTCGAACGCGGCGAAGAGTGGCTTCCGGCACGAATATTGTTACGCTAACGAAGAGCTCAATTGCAGCTTTTGTACATGATCTGCTTGCTTCTTTTTTCGCGCCTTAAAAAGACGAAAGCCTCCCAGTATTATCGCGTATGACAGTGACAGCGGCAAGCGCACGATTGAGTTTGACGGAGATAACATTGATGCTGACTAACGATCTCTTGTCTTCTAACAACGACATGCAGCGCCAAGTTTGCTTGTCGTAACGCTTCTTGGCTCCGTCCACGCATACCGGCTCCTCCGATCTTTGGGTCATCTCTGATCAATGCAATACAGCGGATTGCAAAACGAGAGTCTGAGTACTGCTATATTCTCAGAGGACGCTGGACTTTACTATGGGGACTCGATGACGCGTACCCATGCCCTTGGCGAGATAGGACAGGACACGGTCGACCTCGCAGGATTGGTGCTCCAGGATCAGTATTTCGCATCCATCAACGACACCAACACAAGCGTACTTGATACTGGTGGAGCCGGTATCTTTGGCTTGGGTTTTTCCTGTGAACAGGTACCCGCCAATCCCTTTGTTTCCGTCTCCCTGCTTATTAGCATACCAGCTTTGTTTGGTCCGAAGTCTTCTTCGATACCTACGCGTCTCACCGTCGCCGTCGCCAGGAAACCTCACGAGTCGCACACTCATAGGGACGTCGATCCTCCAACCAATTACCCGTCGTTTCCCTCTTTCTCCAATTGCCCAGAGCATCTGCCGCGCCAGGCATCAAGCGCGTCTCTGGACACCCGCCATCACATCGTCCTACTCCACCATGGGTCCGTTCATCCCCCGTCTCATCGCCCTCGCGTCGTTGGCAGCACCCATGTTCGCCGTTACCCTCCAGCGGAATACCATTGATCGCGGCGGCAACCTCGGACTCCTCGGCATAGGAGAAATTCCATCCCCAGTCCAAAGCGATAGCCTCGCCTGGGTTCTTGTTTGTGGATACACATCGGAGGAGGGCGGTATAGCTGCCCCGCCGCTTTCGCAGGCCGAGGTCAATCTTCCCACAAATCACGGCTTCTGATCTCATACCCGACTAGACGTATGTCATCGCATGGGAGGTTTTCATTGATGCTGTCTATTTCGACGGTCAACGCCTACCAGACTCTCAACTGGCTGATCCCTCCATTCAAATATCGGCTCTTATCGACACTGTAGGTGTATTCCTTCTTGCTCGAGTATCCTTCCTTGTTCACACAGTCTAGGGTAATTCTCACATTCGTGGACCTGCCAATGTTATCGACGCCATCTATACCCAAACTGGAGGAACCGAGTTCGTTTGTTCAACGCCACATAACCTGAATTGGTGGCAAGATGTTCCCTGTTGATCCCCGCGATTTCATCAGTCACGCGAATGCGGATAGCATGAATGCCTGTATCGCGAACATCGCTGTGATAGATATCCCCAACGCGGACAAGGTTACCTGTATTCATGGATTTAGGCAACCCTTTCTTGAAAGGGTTGGTTCTCGTCCTTCAAACTGTCACTGTTATGGCTGATTCACCGTTGTACAGTCCTTTCCGCCTATCATTTCGGAAATCTTTCGTATCCATCGCAAGATCATCTAACAATAGGATTCCTTTCGACGGTACCCGACGATACTGCTGCCCAGCTGTTGGAAGCTCTCGACAAGGCGAACGGGAACTTGGCTGACACGTCGCAGGAAGCCCCAACCAGCATTCCGATGGGAGGATCCACGAATGTTCTCGGCGTTCAACAAGCGGATGCGACCAGCACCGAACAGCGGTGAAGGTCTTTCACGGGGACCATGGACAGCATGTTTCACTATGATACTTACTGTCGCCTCTGTCGTTTGAGGTTCTAACATATGCCTACCTACCTTCCGATTCATATTACGATCTTTTTACGGCCACTATTAATTCGGGTATTTTTATCATATTTCATACGGACAGACTATTACGCTATTCTCTTTGATAGCGGCTTTCTGACGACAGTCGATGGAAAAAGATTCGATACCATGCTGCGAGAGAAGCAGGCCCACAGCATGGATTGCATTTCTTGTACTGCAGCGTCGGCCTCGGCGTAGAGGTGGCCATGTGGATGCCAGCTTTCGACTGATCCTGTCAGGCAGACGAGGTCGGCGTGGCGCATGGTGGTTCTCCAGGTTTCAATAGTTGTAAGCTGGTAATTACGAATAGATTGCAGTTGGCGCGTACATGGGATTTGCAGTGATAGACCCGACGACGCCCACTGGGACAATCAATGATAATGTCTGTTGGGATAACAGAATGGAACGGGGACCTTCATTAGACTGTATTCAAGGAGCTTGGACCGAAGAGTGTACGACAACACACCCAACCTCCTGGCAACGTATAAAACAAGAAACACGTGCTTCATTCCGAAACAATCTTATCAACCATATCCAAGCAGCTCCTCCAGAACCCATTATCTCTCTCCTTGTTACTCAACCTGCGCATGTTCGTCTGCAGTCTGAAGCTCCATCAAGTCAATCCCACTCTCTCGTATCGGCTGTGGCTGGAATAATTGCCACACCGGCTCTGGAGAATAAATCGACTAGCGACCCGTAGCGTCTGAGTCTGTGCGTTGTGAGAGGAAGGTTTCCGGTAATGGACCCGCGTCTAGGTTCAAAGTGATTGGGAAGACTAGGACGTCGTGTGCGGGAGAGAAGGACACGAGTTAGCTTGAGGTCGTAGCTGAGAGGCAAGAGTGGGGATGTGCATCGGAAAGTAAGCAGAGGGTCTGGGAGGAGGAGATATAACCAATATAGAGGGACATCTGCACGTGGAGATGTTATCCTTGCATGATAAAGGAACACGCCCACAACTAGCGCCACCTCACGGAATAGCAAGGTCGAGCGTCGAAAGATGCACGTGAAAGGATGTCCATTCGTCGTGGCTCATCTGCGTGGCGCCCATATAAGGCGATACTGCTGCGCTATTGGTGGTATTTTGCTTGACGGCGGAGTACTTCGTGAATTTCTTGATTCTGACAAGATTCATTCTACAATTGATGGACGTTAGTCTCAGAGCAAGTATAGTGTAGAAGAAGAGTTGACTCAACTCACTTATCTGTCAACGTCATTCGATCTTGGATAGGCTCGTCAATGGAGCCGCCAGTGGTCTCCAGTGAAATAATGAATCGGACGCGGAGTAGGAAGATGAGCTCCTCAGCGCAGCGATCGGGAGACACATGGCCCGTGCGCATCAAAAATCAGGGGTACGCGAAAGAAAGGCAAGGTTACTTCCATCCAGCTTCCATCCAGTCGTCTTGCAACGATTCAGTTTGTTTGAGACGCTTATCTTACTGTATTCGCTTCGTGGCGGGCCTTTTGTTCGATTCGTGCCTGGTTGATTCTTGCCACCCCCACGCTCATTTGCCTACCGTACGATTGCAAATTTCTAACTACCTTTCGCTCCGTTTTACGTTACATGCTTTCCATTCTTGCCATGGCGCACTTATAATTCTCCGTACGCCGCCGGTCCGTACCCCTTCGAAATCGACATGATGAAGGTGAGTCTAGCAGTTTTTGTGGTCATATCGCTGGTGCTTACAGTGGGCAGCGATCTATGGAGACCGTCCCCGCCGGACAAGGCGCGCTGGAGCCCGACGTCGCAGGATGCATTCGGCCAACTACGCAATGGCCCCAACGCGAGCATCAACCGGCAGCAGCAGCCGAGCCCGTTCGCGGCGTCTCCCTACGCCAGCTTTGGCGTCTACAATATGCACCGCTTTCCCTACAACGGCCAGATGGGCAGTTTCAGCCAGGTGCGTTGCGCTCAATCCAGCACTGCTGCCAGTTACTAACGGTTTCATAGAGCTTTAATCAACAGCAGCAGCGACTGCCTTCACTGAGCATTCCCCAATCCCCCGCTGTCGGCGCCTATTCTCCCATCACGCTCTCCGCGACAGCGACCGCCCAGGGGCGCACCATCTACATCGGGAATCTTCCCCCTACCGCATCCGTCGACGAACTCCTCAATCTCGTCCACTCTGGGCCCCTCGAAAGCATTCATGTTCTCCCAGAAAAGTCTTGTATCTTCCTCTCCTTCCTCGACGGACCGACTGCCTCTTCGTTCCATGCCGACGCGACCCTCAAGAAGCTCGCGCTCCACGGCCAGGAGCTCAAGATTGGATGGGGAAAGCCGAGTCCTGTCCCTACGCAGGTCAGCCTCGCGATTACCCAGAGCAACGCTAGTCGAAATGTTTATATCGGAGGGTTGGATGAGAATATGACCGAGGAGCAACTCCGCGATGAGCTCAACTGCTTTGGGCTTATCGACCAGGTCAAGATTGTCCGCGACAAGAATATCGGCT
Source organism: Hymenopellis raphanipes (assembly GCA_003314085.1). Lineage (NCBI taxonomy): Eukaryota > Fungi > Basidiomycota > Agaricomycetes > Agaricales > Physalacriaceae > Hymenopellis > Hymenopellis raphanipes. The sequence goes on from QLPD01002394.1 coordinate 57,121, forward strand.
TCGTCCACTTTCTCAGCATCGCCGTCGCGACCAAGGTCGTCAATACGCTCCCCACCGAGCCCAACTGGGCTGGGAAGCGCGTTAATTACGGCAAGGATCGATGCGCGTATATCCCCAAGTCTCAGCAAGCTCAGGCTGCCGCCCCCCAGTCGCTCATGGCTCAGGCCGCGTCGCCCACCGCGAATATGGCGTCCCCGCTCACTGCTGGTCCGAACGCTTTCCCGTCACCGTTCAGCCCGTACGGAAACCCCTTTGCGAGTCCCGTGGACAGTCTTATGGGTGGTGCGGGTATGAACCGCACTGTATACCTCGGCAACATCCACCCCGAGACGTCCACCGAGGATCTGTGCAATTGGATTCGTGGCGGCGTTCTGCAGAGCATCCGCTACATGCAGGATAAGCATATCGCTTTCGTCACCTTTGTGGATCCTGCCGCGGCGTTTACGTTCTTCCAGGTTGCGAGCTACCAGGGTATGACGATTAACAACCGTCGTCTCAAGATTGGTTGGGGCAAGAATTCGGGACCGCTCTTGCCGACCCTTGCGCTCGCTGTGCACAGCGGTGCTACGCGTAACGTTTACATTGGGAACGTGGAGGATTTTGAGACGTTCACCGAGGAGCGTCTCAAGCGCGACTTTGGCGAGTATGGAGATATCGAGTTCGTCAACTTTTTGAAGGAAGGGTGAGTTGCTTTCCTATTTATTGGGATATCTCTCTGACGCCGTATAGGAACTGTGCCTTCGTCAACTTTACCAACATCTCGAACGCGATCAAGGCCATCGAGGGCGTCAAGAACAAGCCCGAGTACGCGAATCTGAGGATTGCGCATGGGAAGGACCGCTGTGCGAATGCACCCAGGTCGGGCCCCCAGGGTGCGTCGGGGCAGAGGCGTTGGACAGGCAACACGGGTGCGAGTCCGAGTGCAGAGGCTAAGGCGGTGCCGGCTGTGGAGGAGATGATGGAGGGTGTCGAGGATGCGGGGGAGGATATTGAGCTCAAGATGGTTGAGACGTAAAAGGACCACGATTCGTTGGGCTGTTGCTTGATGTCTTTTTATTCTCTTTTCTTTTTTTGCTTCTTCTCTTTCTTTCTAACCCAGTTGTATACTTAGGCTTATATCATACCTGTTTCTTTTTCCTTTCTTCTTGGCTTTTTCCATTCTTGTGGCGATGCGGGGTTTATTCTACTCGTGTCGTCGCGTCCTCTCACTCTCCTTGTCTTGTCTTTTGTGCGCCTGCTGATCTATGCTTTCTAATACTTTATATCTCACTGCTATTGGTACAAACAAATTTCAGCTTTCGCGCGTCTTTTTCTTCCTTTGGTGCTTTTTCGTTGCTTGCGGAGGGGTGTAAATTATCTGTATGTATGGTTAATGCGAGACGGGAGTATGATACAGGTACCGTAATGTTGTTGCATAGGCGTGTAGTGCTGCGATACGTCGCCTTGGGAGGAAAGAGTGCGCCTGTTCGCGTAGAAGGTTGACTCGTTTGATAATAAGTAAACTGGTGCTAGTACATACGATTCAACGACGGCGCATCTGATGTTGCTATAGACGATGCTTCATGGATACCAGCCGATTTGTGATTGATTGGTCTGGTGACTTGATCTTCATGCCTTACATCTGACCAGAGATGCGTGCCTCATTGCGAATGGAGAGTACATGTACAGCACAGCATCGTTGGGAGAGCTTTCATGTTACTTTCTTCACATCCGCTGCCGAGGAAGTCTTCAAGTCGCGTCAGTTTCACGCACAGCGTCAAAGGTTTACCAAAGACTCTTGGAACTTTGTCCTGATATTGACGCGTCTTGAACCAGCAATTCATCCCACTCCTTCGAGCCCAAGTCGGTGAACGCGGGAGGCTTGGTGTCGGTAGGGCAGGATGACGATCATGGTGTAGACGTTGCTCCACTCCACTGTACAAGCGCGCGTCTCGCTCAACGACTCAATCTATTCATCCCGAAGAAAGGATAGACAAGTAGGACTCCTTAGGTTTGTAATGTTATCGTATGCGAACATCAGGGGTGCTGTGGCAGCGGCGTTCCTTCTCGAACGAAAGAGGGCTATATACTGAACAACATCGAAAGGAGGAGACGAGTACGAGATGGAGAGGTCGGCTATTCAACAACGAATACAAGTCTAAGGACCAATGATGAATTCCTGAAATATCTGGGAAGATTGCGATACTCACCATGGCATCATATCGGCGCCGACAAACACCATACTACGCATGGAGACAGTAAATATATGGGGTCTTCCAACCCGCGAAGTGCTAGGTGATGTCGGGTCATAAGCCCGACGTCCCGCTCACCACCAATCCCAAGCGTACTAGACGTCTGGCGGGAGCGCCGCCAGTACCAAGACCAGAACGATAGAGTAGTATTCACCTCAAGACAACTAAGGAATAGCTTCGAGGTCGTTTCATGACCAGACAGTAGTCTAAAGTACAAAATCAAAATTATGAAGAAATTACCCTAATTTGAAAAGCTCACCACACGATAAAGAGACACCCGACACGTATGCTATTTCGTGAGCGACATGTAGGAACGTCCACCTTTCGAAATATTAGGGGATGCTTCAGATACTCGTGTCGCCGTCGCGACGTATGGCACCGGGAACGGACATCGACCGGTGGGCGAGGTTAGGCGGCGAACAGAGACGGCGAAGGTGAACCACACGACATGCAGCAAACTATCGGTTTGTTTGAACTGGGGGATGCCTTGAAGTCCGTTTGTAATCGTGTCTGCAAAGTACTTATGATTAGCACATCCAAACCATCGGTAAACTTCAAATACGCACCCCAAGCCAACGGCGGACACAAAACCAGTCATACTTCGTACATATCATAAAAAGCATGTAAGGTCACAGGATATCGGATCGAGAAAGCTCCCGCATATCATCCTCCCATCACCCCGCCGCACATCGCGCCCATACTTGATGACAACTTGGCGGGATGCCTGATGATAGCGGGACGTAGAGACACGGTACAAGTACGTCTAGGATGAGCGGCAGTTCGTCCTTGACATGGTCTTAATTGAGATCGGCGTAGTTCCATGTTGGAGTTTTGGATAAGGACGACAGCGAGAGCGGCGGCGCAACGACGAGGCGGCGGCGGCGTACAGTTTCAAAGATGGCAGTGCGAGCTGTGTCCATAGGCTTCGGGGTGGGCGCAGCAGTCAGTTTTCGAATTTGCGAAACTGGTCGTGGCGGTAAGAAGGCAAGTAACGTGATCGAACATACCAGGTGACAAAGTGGTCGCGTCAAAAGAATCAAGACAACTATAAGAGAGATAAGTCATGAGCTGAAAGCGGTTCAGAGCGCCACCATGAAAGAGACATCGTGCCCAGGATAGGCTGAAACTGAAAACATTCTAGCCTGTGAAACTAACAGACTTGGAGTTTAATCTACCAACAAGTTCAGAAGCGGCGAGCGAGAAAGCATGATACGGTAGCTTACTTTCCCCGTTTCAGCTTCAACTCCAAAGACGCGGCGATGTCCCTCGAGTCATTTGAACGGGTGAGGAGGCGGAGCAGCCGCCTCGCCACTGTATACCAATCAGTTCAGAATTATCACCGTAAATAGACTGAAACGTACCATTTTTGATGGCGCAATAATTGAGATCTACCTCCCAGACGTAGTGGACGCGCCCAGGCGGTGGCGAAGCCAGCGCCGCCTCTGCGATTGTTTTGATTAATGTCAGTTTCAACACGGTGAATGCAGAAAAACTCACGCGAGGAAGGACCGTGTTTTGCACATTTCTGTAGTGCAAATGAACTCCAGAATGATGCAAAAAAGAGGGGGGAAACCCACTTTTTCCCGAAATCCAAGCCTGGCCGGCGAGGCCACACACGCGGCACTAATCCCAGGATTCCGTTTATCGCATTTTGACCTGGTAGAATAATCGAGTTGTTGTCGATTATGGAGGCACCGTAGGCGCCGACGCGTCGAGAGAACAGGGAATCCAATTTGAAGATCTTGCTGGTGATGGTAAGAAGGAAAGCGTATAGTTGCCGCATTCGGACATTGCCGACCGACCTCTTTCTTGTTCTTCCTGTCATGTCGTTGCCGGCGGTTTGGCTAACCGACGCTTCGTGTGTTGAAATTCGGCTCCCCTGGCCGTCTGTTCGCTTCTACAGGTCGTCGTTCTGTTAGTGCCTGTACTGGTATCTATGCTGGAGATCGTGCGCGGCGCTTGAACCATTTTTCGATGCTTCAAGCTGATACCTATGTTTCAACTTCGGTATGAATTCATGCTTAGCTTAAGTTGTTGACGCCTTTGATGAGCTCTGTAGATCTGGCTCGCGGGAACGGCTTCCTGCGATACCCTCATCGCCGCGTCTATGTCCCTGACATTGTTGAAATCGCGGACGGCAGGGCATACCGTAGTGGAAATACAATTTTTCGTGCTAATGGCCAGGAAGTGGGGAATACGATTCCCCCGTTCATGAGCGACCTTTGAGGAAATGTACATCCCTTTCGAGGCTGTTCATACAGCCCAC
>QLPD01002395.1:0-27206 GCA_003314085.1 Hymenopellis raphanipes
CCCCTCGTCTGACTATCGACTCGTGTGCCAACGCCGATTAACCTCGCCGTTGTCACACGCGGCGTCACATCTGTAGCGGTTTCTGTCGATGGCGAGCAAATCAGCTCCGGGTCTTTGAACGGATCCGTCGTCGTATGGGATGCGAAGACTGGTGAACATTTGAAGGACATTGATTTTGGCTCCAGGGTCAATTCTGTTGCCTTCTCTCCAAGGCTTGAACATTCCCAAATTGTTGCTGGGCTAGACGATAATTCTGTTCGAGTCTGGGACATGATGACGGGTGCAGTGAGAGTACTTCGTGGACATACCGATCATGTCTGGTGTGTGGCATTTTCACCCGACGGGACACGTATTGTCTCTGGTTCGAGTTACAATTCGGTTCGCGTATGGCGAAATATGGAGGATCCTCCGTCGTGGCATATCGATTCTGACGGGTGGATTTGGTCGCGCGGTAATTCACTTCGGCTTATGTGGCTTTCTCCTGAGCGGCACCCTTCGCTCCTTACACCAGAGACTGCTATGATTTTAGGGGAGACGGGATATTGTTCAGTCTCATTCGAGGACAGTCATGTTGGTGAAGAGTGGCATAAATGCTATACCCCTTGATCTTCATGTACGGACATCTGTATACCACGCAAGTTCACCACCGCCAATCCACTCCCTTATTAAACAATCGAGTACTAGCATGTTTACTTCGTAGCCTTAGTCTAGTCAATGCCGTAGTAGCCATATCGAATAAGACGCCATGGCACTTCTTGGTAAGAACGATGAACGTGGATAACAGCCAGTCACGCGAACGAGTTCAGACATGCGGTGGCTCTGCGGGTCTCATTTCGATTTATATCTCGTTTGCGGTCAGCCCAATTTTCGCACCGCGACTCGTCTTGAAATTGAATTCGTTGAAAGCTGTCGACCCTCGGATTCTGACTCGCGAGATAGCCTCTCTCTCGCCCTATCCTTTTCAGAATGAGAGGTGCTTCGAGCTGAGTACTTCACTTCTTAGAGAGACCTTCGCGTGCGCTGTAATAATGGGAGACAACTAGTTCATGCTCTTGCATGTTCAAACCCGCCAAGCTCTAGCACCGTTATCATAGATTATTAACGACAGGGCAGGACCGTAATACTAGTGCTACGTAGGTTGAATGAGATCTAATCCCCGTACAAGTACGCCACACTTCAGAGCGATCGCCGCGCTGGGCCGGGGTCTTAGCAATAAGATGTGCTTCGAGGTGCTAGAGACCTTCTCAGTGCACCAGTATTACGATACTGTCACCCTCTGTCGTTAATATCTTTAATATCTTTATGATAATCGCACTGGAGCACTTGAATGCCTAAATGAGATTGAACATACCGAAAGTTTGAGAAGTTAATAGGTGCCTCCACTTATCTACATAGAATGATACTAGGCATGTACAACACAATGATATTATAAGGAAGAATAGTCGCACACGAGAGGGTTCATTATGCCCAAGTTGACAGTCATTCGAAGCACCAGGCTTCTCTGTTCATAACTTCACGCCTTCAATCCGCGCAGACGCTTCATAATCTCCTCGCGATCCGAATCGTTCCACTGGCCCGACCAGCCCAGCTCGTAGTGGTGTCCCCAGCCCGTCGCAGACCACTTGTGCTGTGCCCGGCTGTCATGGAGGAACGCCGAACGCGTAGGCGTCGCAGCCGGCTCGGGCTGCGGGGTAGGGAGAGACGAGATCGGCATCAAAGGGTGTATGCCAATCGGCGCATTTTTGGATTCCGGCAGCGGAGCGAGCGTATCGGGGGAGCCAGGGAAAAAAGAGGAGAGGTACAAGTATATAAGTAGGCAAGGCAAGCGATAGCATGGCGATGGAGAGGTAGTCGGAGGGCTGAGACTGTACGTTCCACCAGCGGTAGGAGAAGCCGTGGGCCATTCTGGAATATAACAAGTCCAGCGCGCTTACCCACATTTCGACCGGCGCAAAGTACGGTTCAGGATTCACCGCCTGCTTGAATTGGTCAAGAACGTGCATGAATCGAGTAAAATCCAATCTCACCTCTTCCTGTATCCACGGGTATCCGGTACCGTACTCAAGTTCATCGAATTCAACGCATTAATTCTCAGAGCGATCAAGCAGGACCGCGCGCAGCTGATCGGGAGCAAGTTCAAGTCCAATTGCAAGGAACGTGTCCGTATCGCTCGTCGTCGGGCGTTGCCCTCGGTCGATGAACCACGGGATGTATACGAGATCGTGCAGGTTGTCGGTGATACGCTCGTCGTGGTGGTCGCCTGCTAATCAGATCTACCAGTGAGAATTAGAGCTCCGGCGAAAAGCAAGTCCACCTATGCGCTCGGGAGTCGTGTTTGTGTACACTCCTATTCCTCTCCTCGTCGCTGTACGAGCTTTAAAATTGCTTACACGAGCGAGGCGCCGTTATATATAGTAAGTGTCGGGAGATGGTAGGCTTTGAATTTCTAGACATTAGCCATGTATCTCCTCTGAAGGGAAGCACCTCCCGTCTACTCTACATATGAATTTTGTAGTTTCTGTTGAATGCCCCAACGGAAGACCCCCCTGAAGAGGACACGGAGTGGGAAGGTGTGGTTCACGCCACCCGTCTCTCACCTACCGTCAAGTCCACGCCATCGAGCGCAGGTTAAATAAGGAGAGCACGGCGAAGAAGGAATCATCTCGTATCATGGGCGAGGCTGTGGAAATGATTGTGTCGGGGTCGGGTACAACTGCGATAGTGTCTGATATGCCCATGGTGGCTGTGATATTGATTCTGCGGTGGGTTCGACTGTGGTGGCGCCTGGTACTGCGAGGTCGTGTAGTCTGGAATGTCGCCGTAGTGTAGTACTCCTGCCGCTGTATAATCACATCCTTGAGAACGCCTATGCTCTCTAGCTAGAGCCACTCTCAGATAATCTGGAAGAAACCATGTCGAGCTCTACTACAGAGTTCACGCAGTAAACTGTGATTATCATGAGAAATATCCAAGAACTCAATGCATAATGATATTGCTCATCATGTAATAATACTATTAATAGGCACTAGGAAGGAGACCAATTTCACTGGATGCATTCTCCATCCACATGATCTTCCCGAACGGCCTCAAGCTTATCGTCAGCCTCGACAGACAGTCTGAACTCGAAAGTAGAGCCCTTGCTGGTCTATGAGAGTAGATCATCCTCGCAATCGCTCAAGGTGCTCTATGCAGGTATTGATACCAGCGTCGAGTTCCGGTTGAGGGCGAAGAGAGTGTAGAAATGGCGACAACTAGAGAACAGGAAAAACGCGTGTCGTGGTATCAGACGAAGGAGCGGTGATCGACCGGAACGGTTCGGTTTTCTTCCGACCACCACCATCATCATACCCTCTCTCTACCTCTAGCCACCATCAGTTGACCATCAGTGACTCTTGTACGGCTATTCTTTTGACTTCCAGGTTTATCCCATTGTTGACAAGTTCGCAGTTTTCGACCCACTCGCCTTAGCGGAGCATCTACCTTCATTTTACCGTTGTGCAGTAGGAGACTTTTGACTTTCAATGTACTGTTTAACGCTTTCCAGACTACTCGTCCTTTACTTCCTTTCCGTTAGCAATCGCGTCCGTTGAAGCTTTACGTTTGAGCCACCTGGTACGCCTTTCAACGCTCTTATCTATTTCCCTTCGCCTGACCAACACCGTAGATATATCACGAAGGCGACTACCCTCGACGTCGGAATCGTCGCGAAGAACGGCGGATGAGTGGAATCCTTAATCACAAACATGGCTTCTCTAGCCAGTCTCAGTCTCTTTTCATTTCTCGTCTTGGGACCTGGGCTTGTTTCCCTCGGCTTTTGGATACCTCAAGATAAACTTGTTCTCCAACGACAACGAGAACTTGAAGGTCCGTGTATCTTCTCTCGGCTTTAACATGTCGTGCACGACCTTGCCTCCCAGATCGGCGTTCACGATCCAACATTTGATGGTCAATTTCCCGCCACTCCGCCGTTGGATGCTCCGAGCTTGTCCTTTGATTGATATCGACGTCGACGATCCTCATGTCGCATCTTTGATAGGACTACGTTCTCCTCCACTGTACGTCCTCTCTAGCTTTTTGGCTACATGTAATCGACCTTTACTGTAGACTTCGCCGCTGCCGCCTCAGTTTCTCGCAGATTGCGATTTATTCGAGCTTGAGCTTACGAATGTGCGTGAATCTTCCGCAATCTTCCATTCCAACTCATGTATGCTTATAGTCCATGTCAGCAAACCTTCATCCGGATTCCTTGTCAAAAGCCCCAGTCTTTGGGGTTGGAAAAATGAGGATCAGGCATCGTTTGCTGTCCTCGCCGGATCAGCTTTTTTGTCAGGAAGATTGAACCGCAATTTCTGGCCCTTTCATGAACGTTATTTCGCGACTTGATGAGGCGGCTTCCCGTCTCACGTATGAACTAGGAAGATCCGATTCGCACTTGATTCACTCGTCCACTCAAATTCAACAGTAATATATGTCCTTTCGTCCGGTACACGAAACAATGCCACCAGGCGTTATCAATGAGCCTACTACTGTCAGGAGGTGTGCCACCTCTCCAGACGCCAGCCGGTGATCGAGCCTTCAACCATTTTGTCATAGATACTGCAGTGTCTTTGTCTTGCGGTGATCCCGCCGCGGCGGCTTTCTTCCTGGGAAAAAGTCTGTCTACCACCTCCATTTTGTGAATGATTCTGACATGAATTTACCTAGGGATTCGCCGTCCCAGATCGTCTTGAACGTGACGACACGTCAGCCACTTCAGACAGCCGTCTAACTGGGTTTCTTCCCGCCTGCTTCAAGATTGGAACCTCGATTTTTGGCCACGAGTTGGTCCGCGTTCTTACATTGACTGGGTTTCTTATCTGAGAACTCACTGCGACACCACTCAACTCACACTTTGTGCCGTTGATGTCACACCTTTTGGTCTGGCCATACGGATGGTGAACGCCCTTCGGATGTATTTCCACCCTCCGCGGCTGTCGCGGAACGGAAGCTAGCAGTACCCACCCATCGGTTTGTCGCGTTACCGCCTGCGACCACTGTTATGACTTGTGGGTGATTGAGGCGTTGTCCGGAGACCTCGCGAGGAAATTTCAAGGCGTCTTCGTCGGTGGATCGGAAAGAGGAGGGGTCGACTTTCAAACCGATGTCGATAAAGCAATCAGTATCATTGTTTGAGGGAGGTTGTGCTAGAGCGAAGACATGGTAGGCATTTTGGTCTGTGTGGTTTTAGTTGTTGATCTTCTTACAGGTGTTATCTTTCATGGTTCAGTCGAATCATCACACGACGCGATGACGCGACATTGTTCCTTGCGACCTCATCGCTGCCAGTTAGCAGGAAATGGAAGTAAGGTCACTGTTCGAGGCCAAACTTAAAGAAGCACAAGGCATTAAGCGTCGTTCCCTGCAGGAATCGGCAGGTAACCCATATCTGTAGTGCCTTCATCGCATTTGATCTCATCATTTTAGGGCATTGTTTTCGCCATCAACCCTCCCAAGTTCATAACAAGAGACCTTTCATCAATAACAAGACGATGACAATTAAGCCCGGCCGGGCGCTAAAGGACCTTGTGTACGAATACTTCACAATGAAAAGGGGCTCCCTCAAGACTACAAATACTATGTCGCCATTCCGAAGTCGCACATCATTCTCGCTTTACCTCCATGCCGGACATGCTATCCCTCCTATTCGCGCGCGCTTTTTCAGACCTGGGATCTGATGCGTGGGACAACCTCGATGTACACTATCCTTGCACTCATCCTGATGCCTGCGCCACACTTCCATTCAGCTGGGTCGTCGATTTCGTCGATGCTATGTTTCTCGACTGCGACGAGCTTAGGCCTATAATCATTCCACTCCCGCCTATACCACCGCAAACCGAGCGGGAGGAGCCCAAGGACCCGCCGATGAAAAGACGGTGTATGGCTTATGTCGAATCTCCGACTAGTTCCAATGGTCCGAGACCTAGGAAAGTCGACACCACGCTAGGACAGCCTTCCGATAGAGCTGAACTCGATTCTGGGCTTGTTAGAGAACCCGTATCCAATATGAGCAGGACGCGACCGCCATCACCATCGTTATCAGCACTAGTACTGCCTCCAAGTCATTCACGCATGCTCTACACACCTATCTCGTCGAAGAGACATGCGCCGGATGAACCTGAAATCGAGAGCTTACCCACGAAACGACGACGCTTGACTACCACGAGTTACATGGAGCTTCCTTCGTCTGATGAGCTTGCCGGGTCGAGCGAATCAGCCGCCAGTACTCCTCAATCCCATAGGCTTGATAAGGCTATGAAAGTCATACCGAGCGTCCATCGGACGTCGATCTATACATCCAAGTCGGGGCGGTTACAAGACTTGTGGACTCGCATACAGAAAGCGCTCGTCGATATCAAACACTTTGATTCTTCTACTGCTTTCAGAAATCAGACTTGATATATTGTACTGTAACTTCCTGTCCTATTGTACTTACGAACGAACGATGATGAACTGTTCCGCTGGGTGGCCTGTCGTCCTGTAAGTTTGAAATTGGGATTGAATAGTTCCAGGACTTTGCAGATCAATGACAAGAGTGCAGATAGGATTGATACCGACGGCTCATGAGAAGCATCGAATTCAAATACCATGGATAAAGGGATCAAGGGTTCAGCATTCAACGCTTAAAGCTTAAAGACGTCGACGCGTGTTTTGGTCATGGGTGGAAAGCCGAGGCTGTCTGATTGTGGCGCTGGGCCCGAGACGACCTTCCCACACCTGTTGCTGTTGCTGCTGTGGACCTGAGCCCTCAGCCCTGTCATGCCATACTACGTGAGTTTTTGGTAAAATATCTCTCAGGCTTGTTGGTGTGATGAAATATCTCCACCAAGAAGAGATATTTCACCACCGAGCTCCAGCAAGTCATCATAACGAATATGGAATTCGCCACATACCCCGAGAGCAAAAATAGGTTCACGCGTGGGTTATCATGAGATGCCCGTCAAATGGAAAAAACCCGACAAAAAGGATCACGCTAGGAGTCCGTGGCGCGCTCAGCAGTAGTACTTTGAACCGAAACTATAGGGGGGTCCACGTTCACTAGGATAAACGGCAAGGCCCAGGACTGTTGGTTCCCCTCAGCTGAAGAAGTAGGGCTTCGGTACCGCAATGAGGGATTATGGGATTACTATACGAGCGCCACATGAGATACCATCACCGTCATCTTATTCCGGTACTTTGTCTGAGGTTCACGGTTCTGGGACGTGTTGTACGTCGACATTATCCCGTCAGTCAGTAGTACTATAAGTACCTCAAGTTGACTGTTCTCGACTGGTTGATCTACTGTCGTTTCACATTTGTTCCTCCCTTCAGTTTTTGTGAGAATGTCTCGGGATGGACGGACCACCTAGATCCATGGAGGTATTCCAGGCGCTCCAAGAAGGTAATCCTTAAAAGACTAAAGTTCCTGCAGTGTGCGGGGCTCCGTTCGACCCGACAGACTGGGGGGAGGAGCCTTGACAAACTCGTACTGACAGTGATATTTGTCTCTTCGGGCTCAGGCTCGGGCTGACGCCAAAGTAGGTTCAAGATAAGATTTTGACGAAGTATTCAAAATCAAAAACTTCGATTTCTTTTTCGGACGTTGCCGGTCCTTTTTAACTCTAACCACCATGTCTGCTGTAGTGCCCAGCTCGGAAATTCTTTCCTCTACCTCTTCTATGCTGATATATGTGTCTCTGATGAATGAAGAGAGACGCCCTCGTTGCTTCGCCACTGGCTGATCCGGATCAACATGCGTGGTATAGGGGGGCCCATTCGTCCTCGCGATCGAAGAGAAGAGCACCCGATATAGGGGTTCTGGCGCTATGGCGTCCAAGGGCCAAAGTTCACGCAAGCCTGCTTTGCTTAGAGATACAGCTCTATTTAAATATCACTCATGCCCAAATTTCGTGGCGACGCGCATCATGGCGTCCTCTCCCCCGAATCCTGCTTCCGTCGCGTAAGTGTGGTGTGGTTGTGGCGATTGACTTTCCTGACTGGTATACGTTTTGTCTAGCCATGGCCCGATGCTCATAGGCGTGATGTTCAACTTTATCCTGCTGGGGATCATCATGACCCAGCTGTACATCTACCTGAAGACGTACAAGCGACGCGACAAGCTGTGGATGAAGACGTTCGTCTTCGTGCTCTTAATCGCAAACCTCGCCAACTCGGTCTTCATCGGAGTGGACATCTATCTGGCGCTTATAAACCACTTTGGTATGTCTCGACTAGTACTTAAGATGGGCGGTGTATGCTGATGGAGGTCAGACGACGCGGCATATCTGAAGAATGCTACTGCGTTGTTTGCAACTGGTATGTGGGATTTCTATGCCCGAGACAGTGCGGTTTTGACCTGATCCCCTTCTTTTAGATCCCGCTTTGACTGTGAGGAAGACACTCTCCATTCTAGTTCTATGTTGATTTCTTTTCGCGCAGGGTCTCATTTCGGGTAGCGTGCAGCTTTTTTTCGCGTGGCGCGTCAAAGTTTTGACGTCCAACTGGTATCTCACGGCGGTGGTGGTCGCCATGTCCATGGCAGGAACTGGTATACCCTCTGCCAACTTACCCCCTTGCTGCCGTTAACTTGAATACAACAGTTGCTGGCCTCATTGTTACCGTCGAGGTCAGAATGACACCTGCATTCACGCAATTCCAGCAGTTCCAGTCTGTCGTCATCGTCTGGCTTGTTTCTTCTTGCGTAGCGGACTTGTGTATTACGGGAATATTGGTTTGGTATCTGTGCGTCTTCTTCTTCTTTTTCTGATAAGTACTTGAACTCAATCACATCCAGGCGCCGGCATAAAACTGGTTTCCAGGGTTCTGACGAGCTGGTCGACCGCATTGTTCGACGTATGCTCCCCCCCTTCTTCTGACTTCTTTGATTTTGGCTCATTGTTCGAAGTCACGATTCAAACTGGCCTCGTTACGTCCATCTGCGCCATCGTCGATCTCATCGTTTTCCTGGTCGACCCAAGTGGATTGTAAGTTTTCTATATGTCCTCACCGCACTCTTCTGAATATTCTTGTTAGACATCTGATTTTCAACTTCCCGCTGTGCAAGCTCTACACAAACACGCTCATGAGCTCGTTAAACTCCAGAAGCGGATGGTCCTACTCTCATTCAAATCCTGACTCAAATTCTCGCTCGGGCGGGGTCACTACCGTTGGCGGTAGTGCCAGCAGGAAAAGGTCGGGCGGGCGAACAGGGACCGCGACGATGACGCGCCCCGAAGTGTTCGTTCACGTTGAACATCACGAGCTCGGGGATCGCACTCGGTTTACCATCGAGAACACGGATCTAACGCGAAGTCAAGCAAAGGCGGACGACAATGATGATGGGACGTCGTCTGTCTGGGATGGCCACAAGACTCGTGATGAGATTGTGTAGCACTTCTTTCAATACTAATTAGACCGTACTATGGCCATGTACACACCTATAATTTAAATCTCAATGTATAAGGAATTGCGGAAGAAATGAAGTCTTCGAACAACTCAAGGCAATTCCGATGCATTCCAACTATATACGATGCTTAAATGAGATAAATTAATTGTTAATTGTCGAATTAATGCGCGCCTTCTACGATTTGTGAACCTCCATTCCGCCCCATTCCAGCACTCTGAACACACTCTCGTCGTACATGCTGGGGAACTCCTGGATACCGACGATGCCCTTCCACATCTCGACGTCCATAGATGCACGCTGCACCGAATTTTGCCACACGCCAGAGCGCAACTCTGCCGACGTAACGCCCTTCCAAAGCATGAATATCCTAGTCAGCACGTCGGGCTGGGGTGTCACTTCAAGCGGAGCAGCTTTATTGTATGCTGCCTGCGGCACGAATCGCAGCGCAATATGAGTATGTTTGAGAATCGAGGGCAGCCAGTACCTAATTTGTTCACGTTAATAAGGAATAGATAGAAGTTGATGGGACGCGTACGTTATGAATGATGTTCGGGCCTCTACATGAAGGCAAAGCGCTGTGAGCGCAGCATCCAGGTAGGGAGTTATTTGCGTGACGGGAAGGACTACAGAGTCCAAGTCTGTGACCGTACTGTGTACCGGATTAAACACCGGGCCAGCAGAGGGCGATGGCGGAGGGGATAGTGGTCTATGTCGATCCGACTGGGTTCTAGAAAATTGTCAGAACAAGCGAACGGGGGTTGACGTCAGACATACTCTGCCTCCCAGAACAAATAGCTCGTTCTGAGGTTTGTTGAATGTTCGGTTAATGTCCCATCAGGATGTGTTTGAACGTGCCACTGCAGAGTCTGTCCAACGGGGGGATATGTCTTGATAGGCACAACGGGATAAATGGCGGAGAACGCCCATTCCTTGATGAGAGACAGTCGTACGGATGCCTGGATGGAGGCTGGAGAAAAGAGATAGATAACTGGCTTCCCTCCGCATTGTGGTTTCATGAGGATGATTTCGTCGCCGTCATGCAAGTCATAATCCGCCACTCTCAGGTTGGTATCCATACGGGCGCTGTCTGAAGTAAGAAATTGTGGTGCCTCCTCTGGATTGCCCTTGAAAAATCGCGCCATATAGGCGGATCTAATCGAGGAGAGGGGAGTGTTGCTTGACACCATAAAGCCATACTTCTCTTCGCCTCCTCCATCTGATTTGAGCTCAGTAAGGTAAACAGTGAATTTCTGCTTCGACGGAGAAAGAGAGGGCGAGCCGGTTTTTGCTGTGAGAAGCGCGTCCTCAGAGATAGATTGCGAGGCAAGCGTCGCGCCTCTAGGTAATAAAGTCGTGCCGTTGTAGAGGTTGGTTGAGGCGAAATCGGCTTTCATATGGGAGCAGTAGGCGGAGAGAACGCTGGAAACGAGGGTTTGCGATGATTTTAGCTCGAGTTCGACGCGTTTTCCAGAAGTGTTTTGAACGGTGACGGTCATTTTCTTGACTGGTGAAGGGGGAGAAGGGGTTATGAGGGCTGCCGAGACGCGTTTAAGGGACAGAAAAGGCCAACTATGGAGAAAATACCTGGTGGCAGTACCGATAGGTCTCCCTCTACCAACATCACTGAGTATAGGTGTGGCAAAACTTCGCTCCAACTCTCCCTGGGTATATCGACGAATGCCCCGTCACACGCCTCTAGTTTGTCGGTCTGCAGTGTCATCCTGTCGCGCGGTATGCTGGGAAAGTGGCCTGAAAGCACGTCAAGCGCGTCCTAAGGGTATATTCGAATGTTAGACGCGTTCTAAAGTCGTGGTATTGGACTGACATCGTATGAGCCCTTGAGGATGGTGCGCGTCAATAAAACGCGTCTTTTTCCGTCTGTGAAGACTATAAATTTGTTTTCGTGCTGCACTGAGGCGCTCGTGCTCGGACGAGAGTGGTCGTTGCGGATTTTTGGCATCGAGGTTGTGGTCAGTCCGTGGAAGCAATCCGGCCGTTAAGACCAGCTACTGTGGGAACTTTTTCCCTCTCCTGGACCCTCGGCTCTATCGGCTTCCAAGCTCCGACCAACTCCGCCACTCACTTCGAACCAACACTTCAACGCGAATGCCATTCAGCTATTCATATAGAGAAAGTACTAATTATGCGGTCATGAAAAAATGAGCCTGCATAACATAGAACAACAACTCTTTGACAGCCTAATTTCACGGTGAGTGGTTTCCTTGTGGGAGTCTACTGATCGCAGGAAGATATTTCCGTGATGTATATGACGTCCACGCAAATCTATTGAGTGATAACTTCCTCAAGAAGACGTCTCATTATGGAGAAACTCAAGTTGGGACACTTGACTCCATACGCGAAGACGCGACGAACCAAGAAAGTACCAAAACGGTCAGATGCGGTACTGTGGGAGGTGAGGTACTTGCAAAATGCCACACTGTCATGCAGACGCAGCGGAGTTGCGTCGCAGCGACCGGAATGTAGCAACTGACCGTGATACATCTTGCGGTGTCGGAGGGAGTTGACGAGTATGCATACCAGCCGAGCCTGCCAGGCTAAACGGAGTGGAGCTGGTATGCAACGTGCATCGAGAGAGGGTAGAAGCGTACGTCTCAGAATGCGAAATACTTGATCTAGATAGTCACCAGACTAGAAGAAGAAGAATGGCATCCAGATGATTGCAGGTACAACCACCTGGTTCTGCACCACACTACGGACGACCGACGGTGGCTGGCAAAAAGATTCAAGTACTGATCAGAGTGCCAGCGCAGAGATTTCAAGTGACACATAAGACAGGACGGGAGAAGCAACGCTGTTGCTCAGTTTGCTGTGCGAATTGGTTGAAGTGCCAAAGTGGCAGTGCATGGAATGTCCGGCGTTACACCGGGCCGCTTCTGGTCTCCTTCGTACCGCCATTTGACCGCCATCCTTTCCTATTTCGCGAGCGGCGAACACCCATCAGATAATGTGTGGCGCCCATTGGAGGCTTCTCTGTTCTGCAGTGCCGTAAAGGGGTACACGTTTCAGCGCCCATACTAGATCGACAATGGTGGCTGTTCTCTGATTCAGATCTTGAATATAAAGGCTCACTTAAGGGCGAACGCCTGATATCCCGCTCATAAATCATTCCCACCATGTCCCAGTACCCCCAACACCCTCAGCAATACGCCGTGCCCCAGATGCCTATGGGTTCTCAGCCAGGCGGTATGATGCCTCCTCATCTTGGTCAAAGCATGCCGCCTCAGCCCGCCATGGCTCCCACGTCTCAAGGACACGCAGTCATCAGTGACACGACTGGGGCGTTCGAAGGCATGCAATACAAAGTCGATCACAGAGACAGCAACAGTTTGCTCTCGATGAACTTGCACCCGAATTATCAGGTCAAAGGAAAACCAGGATCGATGGTCGCGATGGCTGGCACTGTTCAGATCAAAGGAAAAGTATGTTCTCGATTCTTTTCTGTATAAACATGATTAACACTGGTATAGATGAAATTTAGGTGAGACTAGTTTGTTCGTTGAGTAGGGATGATTGATTTACTCCCGAATCTTATCAGCTTCAAGAAGATGGTGACAGGAGGCGAGGTAGGTTAACTTCGTCTCTACATGCTCCGCTCAGCTAACGGATACCGCAGATGTCTGAATCAGTCTTTACCGGCCCAGGAGAAGTAATGCTTGCCCCCGATATCTGGGGAGACATCGTCCCTATCAGACTAGACGGTACGTCTCATCGACGCGCGTGTTAGTATTAATTACTTAACTTCAAGAAGGTTCTACGCCGTGGTCCGTTGGAAGAGACGCGTTCTTGGCGTGTTCGATGGGCGTCGTTCGTTCCACAAAATCCCAAGGATTCGGAAAAGCACTTTGTACGACACGCCTGTTCTTACTTGTTCCTTACTGACGCGTCTTCAGTCTCCGGTGAAGGTCTATTTGTCTACCAGGTTACCGGCCAGGGTATCCTCTTTGTCCAGAGTATCGGAGCTATCATCCAAAAGCACCTGCAACCTGGGGAGCAATGGATCGTCGACAATGGACACCTTGTCGCCTGGACTGCACAATATAAAGTCGAGAGAATCCAGGCCGGTGGATTGTTGTCTGGAGCTCACACTGATGAGGGATTGGTTTGTCGGTACGTATAAATCCCCGAGCAGGTTACTGGATAATGTCCTGATGCTTGGTTAGCTTCACTGGCCCCGGGACCATTTATATCCAGACCCGAAATGCTGAGGTCCTCGGGCAATGGATTGCTGAACAGCTGCCGGCGAGGTCGTCAGCTTAAGAGTTTTGATTGTACTTCGTAATGCCAAAAGACACTGTATTAATTTATTTCGATGTAACAGAGACAAAACAGAGAACTGATGTCCACGTAAATTTACTGGCGCTGAAACCGTTCAACGTTCAGTTCCAGGGTTCCTCAATTACCGGCCACAAAAACAGCGGTGGTAGCAGTGCGATGGCTTGAAGGCGGTTGCTAGAATTTTGAACGCGCTCTAGTAGAAAGACTAGTCATATGAATTAGAGTGAATATTTTTTTTCAAAGAAAACAGCATTAGTGGCAGGAGGCCGAGACCCAGATGCACCCCCACGTGCCACCCAGTTAGCAGAAGTGTTGGTCGAGTGGGCTAGTACCTGAGATATTACACCTATTTCGCTTGCTACCAAAGAGTTGCTCGAATACCCTCCTGTCGCAGATTCGCCATACAGTCCAGCACATCACTTCGAAGGCCACCTCCATTCCGAACGCCAAGGACGACAGAGGATAGAGTGTCCGTCCCCGCGCCTCCTTGTCCAGCGCGCGAAGTGAGCATGGGGATCAGCGCGTCTACCGGTTGACGGTCTTCCGCCCACACCATCTCCAGCGACGTAAGTTTTGGTAGAAGATGACCCTGGGCCATCTCTTGGAAAAGCCGTTCATTGAACAGCGACGGTCCCGACTCGGCTTCGATGACATGCAACGCTCGGAGGTCCCTCATGCAGTGGAGCGCGCCGACGAGACTGTCTTCGAACGTGGGTTGCCCAGGAATGTATACGCGGAAGAACTTCTCGTGATAGTCGTCTATGTCATATCGACCCCGCATCATAATCGTAAACGTCTGCAGTGCGCATTCGGAACGAGTCAAGAATTGGGAAAGAGCGGGAAAGGGACTGATCCACGTTGACGGTTTGAAGTGTCTACTTGTCGCGCATGGATCGGGAGGTATCATCGTGAGGCTTTGGAGGGTGGGGATGGTGACGTCTTGGAAGAATGCTTTGAGTGTTCCCGTCCAGACCACAGAATCGAGCACAAGGGCAGAAACGTACCTCTCCCGACAACTAAAATACTATCTCGTCTTCTTTTAAGACAGAAACGAAGCAATGCGTCTAAGGTCCGGCGAAGCGAGGAACCAATGAGGACCCTTCCACCATTTCCACTCATCGTGGTTGCTATTAAAGTGGTCCAGCTCCACCGCCAACCCGGCCTCTTCAAGCTCTCGCAGCCCCGCGTCCTGTAGCGCAGCGAAGTCACTATCGCCGCAATATAGCCTCAACAACTTCACTCTCCTCTTTCTCAGAAACGCGATGAGCTCCATCTTGAGCTCCCGCGCAGCTTCATTAGCACTTTCGATCTCCTCGCCAAACTGGACATCCTTTACCATCACCGTCACGACCTCCAATGAGGGCAGAATGGCCGGGTCAGAAAGTTTTGCCATCGTCTCGAGCGTTTTCTGCGGAACGGGCAGCGTGATACGGTTCACATATCGGAACGCCGGTCTGGTGAGATCGACCTCGGCGAGCAGCTGGCCTTTGAGGAGGGAAAGCACTTTCAACTGGCACCGCGAACGCTCCAAGAACTTCTCGAGGCTCTCGCATGACTTGGAGGCACAGTCCCGCACTGTCAGTGTTTCGAGATTGGGAAGCGTGAGGACGTCGAGGAGAACAGAAAGCCGTGTTGAGAACTTTTTAATCATGGGGAGGATGATGGGAGTGGATGAGGGCTTGCGATGATAGGAGCGCAAATGCAGCTCTGTTATGTGTGCATAGGAAGAGAGGTATTGTACATCCGAGGGAACGTTCATAGTAGTGCTCAGATGCGTTATGCGAGCCGCACCAGGTGCCTCGAAGAGACGGTTATCGCGAAAGTCGGCCTTTCGTAAGTTTGGAGCTTGAAGGAATGTCCGCACAAGGCTTTGGTCTGGGGGATTAGGATCGTATGGGGGCCTCTTGAGGTAAAACTCCTCAAGCAATGGAAGCCTCCCTAACAATCGCGCGGCCAAGTCCAGCTCTGTGATGGCAAAGGAATATACCTCAAGCTCGATCGTGTGCCAGCGGTGAGATTCATAGACCAGAATATCTATCAAACGTCGGAAGCGAAGCTGGTCGATCACGATTTGAACTTCATCGTCGCTGTCAGAGTCATCTGAGTTATCGATGACTGGCAGTGGAACTTGGATGCCAATACGGAGCGGATGCTCCGCAGAACGGCGAAGATGTTCAGTGAGAATTTTGGTGGCAAATTGTGGCTCGGCTGTGATAATGAGGCTGGACCATAGAGATGTATTCGTAAGAACGAGCTGCCGCCAAGTGGCACAAATATGACCCAACGTCCATGGCGCGGATTTGGTGTCCAAACTATTTGAAGGGCGGCGGGAGACCATCTCGAAGATATGTAGCCATATTTCAGGCGGAAGCTGCGTGATGGATGAGGACGGCGCTTCAATGACCATATTTGAAGTCTGATGAATTAGTTAACGCTTTTAGTCTGGAAATAGAGAGCGCCCACTTACGAAGAGGGCTGGTGACGTTATAAGAATGAAAGCTTTCTTGCTTATCTTCCAAGAGGGCGATGGTCGAGCGGAAAAGTTGCCGTAAACTTGAAGTTTATGGTGGTCAAGGAGGGTCAAGGTTGAGTCTGTAAGCTGCACGTGTCACGCCGGCCGCACGCAGTAACACTTTTAGACTCTGCACTTCATTTACGGTTTGCCTTAGATTTGGCACGGGAGACAAGTTCAACCTAGTAATACAGTACATCATAATTCTTCTTCTAATCTGTTTGTGCTCATAGCGCTGTGTGAATCTCCTCCTTGTTCTCACCTTCAATAGCATCTTCCCCGCTGCTAATCCACCGCTTTACTGCATCACCCATATCCTCTTCTCCGCCCAACAGATCGACCCAACCTCCAAGCCAACCCTTCTGCGCCTCTTCCAGCAATCTCACAGCTCCTTCAGCGACATCTGCACGCGACACCAATCCCTTCGCCCTAGTCTTTCCTAGCTGAACCTTCCCAGAGGCCGCTTCATCACTCAGACCACCCGGTCGCAGCAAGATGGCAGCGAAGGGCGACGCGTTCGAAGCCGCGTTGCGTTTGTGCGCAACGGCAGTTAGACATTCGTCGGCCGAGAGCTTTGCTTTGTAGTACGCGGGCAGGATCTCCTTATTCATGCGTTCAACGAGCGCCCAGTCTTCGTCGGACCACCAGGGTGCTTTCTGTCGACGAGAAGACAACGCGGAGACTGTGAGGAAAACTTTGATGCTCGGTGTCGCCGCTGCTGCTCTGGCGAACGCGCAGGCCGCGACGTCATCGATGGCAAGTGTACGAGAGGGGCCGCCTTTCCCACCGGCGCCTGCTGTGTGTAAGAATTCCAGTTTTATTCATAGTGAGAGGTAGACTGACCAGCACTCCACACGATCCAGTCAGGCTTGACTTTGTCCAGGACGCGTTTAGCATCGGACTGACTGGCTACGTCTTCCAAGCTGTCGACAAGAACATCCAGCTTTCCGATGTCGCTTCCAGTGGCTTTGGAGCCTGCATTCTTGATGTCCGACTCTTGGGCGGGATCCCGGATCAGACTGGTGACCGACCAGCCGCGGGAGAGGAGACGGGGCGTCATGAGCAGAGACACTTTTCCATGACCACCGAGGAGGAGAATTCGCGGGTTGGCAACTGGGACAGACATGAGCGTTTAAGTCAAGAAGAATGCCTTACTAATGCTGGCTTCGACCGGGTGAGAGATCGCCATATCACGTCATGTGGGTACGGTCATAATTACTTACCTCCATAGCATGAGACGCGTCGCGACGCGTTTATCGGGTGATCGACGTCTACATACGGACAGACCCTCCAAGTCGTCTGAAATGAAGGGCCTATCCCGTTAGAGCGTCGCCTGTTCGTCTGTTTGTGTTGCATCGTGCTTTCCACGACTCCTCCATCCGTGGTATAACGTTGCAGAAGGGTATTCTAAGAAGAATTTTTCTGAGAGCATGCGACCGCATGGAGCCGTGAAATAGGACAACGACGGTAGGCCCATGGGTAACAGGCAAGACCAGTTGAAGAGAAAAGGCTGAACGTTCAAGGTTCAACGTTTAACTGCTGCAAGTCGAAGCTTCGGATCAACTTCGGACATGGACTGGCTTGTTGTCACTCAACGATCCTGGAATTCGAAGCTCTTCAGAGGCATTGGAATGTGGCAATATTGCATTTCTTTATCCTCAGACTATGTAGCGGAAGGCAGGATAGTCATAAGGGATGCCGGCCTTAGACATATCTAATCAAAGTACGACCTTCTGAAAGACCAAGTCAATACAACGGCACAGCCGAACGGGAAGCAAGCAACTCACTCCATATCGAGAGGTGTATATCCAAGCCTCTCTCCTTCAGTTTCCGAAACTCGATAAAGTCGGCATCCACGAGGTCTTCGATTGTACAGTCTTCGCCATAGGCCTCTGGTAGATGTCGTTTGTCCTCTTCTGTCCCGGATGAATGTCCTTCTATGACATAAACAGATCCCCTGCCACGGCGGCCAGGAATCATATATGTCTCTCGTCCCAGCACGACGACGACTTCTTGTAGATTCGTCCCTGTAGACGACTCTTCGGGGAACTGACATCGAGCGCTCAAGACACGTAGGAGGGTGTGCTTGAGTCCAGCCTCCCAGATTGACCTGGATATTGTCATTGCACTGATTGTTAGAGCACGTAGCTTGGGCGCCACAGTCCGATCCGAAAGACACTCGATGAGTCCGCCGGTGCCCTTGGGAGAGTCTGCGCCGAACGACAGCTTCAGATCTATAATCTCTGATAACGCAGAGAGGAATGCTTCAGGAGAAACAAGTGGCTCTTCGTACTCGTTGAATGTAAGATCCGCAGTCGTGATTGTGCACTCCGAGCGCTGTATGAATCGTTGGAGAACTTCTTTGTCGGACAGATTCGCGCGCGGGCAAGGGAGGAATAAACGCGTCAGTGCTGGGCATCTGATATGATCCAACAGCGTTATCGCGAGACAGGGAGACATGTCGATGAATGACAATTTGGAATGGGAGACAACCGCCTGAAGCCCAGGAATATTCGAGGTTTCATCAACCCGCTCATACCACGAGACATGAGGATTATCCTTCAACGTTTCCAGGTCGGGGCAGTAACCGAGAAATTGCTGACATGAAACGACACGGTCGAGAGGAAGGGCAAGCTCCGTTAGCTGCCTCCAGGGGAATTTGATCTTCGACAGATTTATATCCGCCCGAATTGCCAGTGACAATCGGCGCAGTTGTGGTACGTGTTTACTAAGCGACGAGAGTAGCTGGGAGTAGGCGTCTGAGTTGCCGTAAGACACGCGTATATCGAGTCCAAGTGCCACGAGTGAAGGCATTTTGTCGATCTTCAGAAAGGGTTCGAAATCCCTGAGAGAGCCTTCAAAAGACGCGTCGTGCCAACTTTCAGCGCTTTTGGTGATAACACTCAGTTGTGTTTTGTTCACACTGCCCAATAGGATATCAAACTTGCTGCGCTTGGCAGACCGCGAAAGCGCCCCTTCAAGGAGGGCTTTGGTCTCGACTTTGGAGAAAGAAGAGCCACCGAACCTTAGCGTGAATGAGGTCCAAAGACTCGGGCAGGACCAAGCAACTTGTCTCCACCTGCGGCAGACCTTTCCCAGAAGCCATGGACCACTACGTGAAGAAGCAAACACGTCGTACGGCTTGTCGAACGTGAGCTGGAAGATCTCTAGGAGGACTTCAGCCGGAAGTTGGTGGATGGGAGGAAAGAGTGCAAGGTGCGCGTCACGGAAGGTGACTGCGGCATACCTCTCCTTCTTGGCTGTAGCTAATGCAAGCTCTAGCTTCTCTATATTGTAGTCCAAATCCGCTATGTCCGCTTTGGCATGGGTAACCAGATTCACGATGTCGACTCTTTCGTGGTCGTGCGCGGTAAAGGCAATGTTTGTCCCCAAGTGGGTCTCGAATGGAGATGGAGTAAGGATTCTGGGGCGCTTCTTCGTCGGAGGAAGGCCGCAGTGTGGGCATTCATAGGACATCGTCGCTATGAAAATATGTGCGCGAAGGTTATACTGCGTGACTCCTGGTACTCACTTGGTAAATTCCAGGGTTTGACGGCCTCCTCGTACAGAAAATACCGGGCGACGCGTCGTTCGATGTCAGTAATAGTCCGAATAATATTAGTCATGGTACGTCGAAGGCAAGGCTTAGAAGGATGTCATGTGACACTCTCATTGCTCCTTATTCCCACGCTACAACTCCACCTGAGTCCGCGTCTCGCACTGACTACAAACCACCATCTCCTTCGCCGCTCTGGCTAATTCCAAAATGAATTATCAATCAAGATACCCAAATGTTGATTGCATTGGAATCACTCTACTTTCTTTGCGTGAGTGGTTATTGGTTAGAGGTTCATGTTGCTGATTTATTCGTAGTTTGCAATGAAAGCCACAAACTAGGATTAAGACTTCCTTCGAACCTTCATCTTTATGGCGCTCAGATGACCACACCTCTCCTCGACTTCGATTGTATCGTCGTCGGCTGTCTGTCTACGAAAACGCCTCTACGTGCTCTTCAGCTGAACGCCTTCGTAACCTCTGGCGTGGTACCTGCGGGAGGCCCGCATGGATTCCAAAAAGGCTTTTTGTGGATGCACAAGTCTGCTGAGGCCATGATACAGAAAGGTGAGAAGGAAGGTTCCGACTTGATACCCACTACGACGCGGGTGTGCACTTTGCTCGTGTTCACTGATCCAGACTGATCTTTTCGTCTCGCCTGTAGCCAGTCAAATACGCTATAGATGTCGCTTGCGACCTCGCCATCACTGTTCGCGTTGAACAGTGGTTCTTCGACGGGAATCATAGGACCGCTCTCGCCTGCATGGTTTTCTCTCTCGCAGAGCAAGGTGTGATCCTATCATCGACTTTCTCCCCGTATAAGGCATACACTATCATCAGCGCAAGGTTCCATCCGCACAACGAGTCGAATCATCTTGATGAAGAGGCCCGCCAGTACGCAAGATCACATCTAGTTTCCTATCTTCGTAAGCGCACCCGGGCCATTCCCATTAACAACAGTATGACTGCGCTTCGACTGTACCTTGAGCGTCACCTCCATGCTATCAGACTTCTGCCGAATACTGTGACCAAGATAGAAGATCTCGGACGCGAGCTGGAGCTTCTCGCAAACGAGGGAGCATGGGTGGAACGGCTGAAAGTTTGGAGAGCCCAAGGTGATCGTATGAGGGTCAACATGAAGTTGACTTTTCCGTCTCTCGCGAAGGGACTATCTAAGCTACCATAGTTATGTATATGACGGTATGGGAAGAATGATTATCTTTGTTTGACGGGACAAGAGCTCACAATGGCCCTTGTTCTTGTTTTCATTCGAGCGATCTAAGATGCTGAAAACAACGAAGCAAGTAGCTAACAAATGATTTCCCTTGCTGAATGTAGTGCAACTACTTAGTTGGATTCAAATTGTCCGCCCCCAACCACAAAGTGTCTAAAGACCATAATGTGCACATTAGAGTCCATATCCACAACTCTTAGACCTTTCCTATGCAGTATGTTGATACCGGTCGATCGAAAGCGACGTCGACGACGTCCTGTTCTGATTCATGCCCCGTCTCGCGTTCTGCGCGTTGTGGTTGTGGCTCAGACTCCTGCGCACACGCGTACAGCCGCTGGGCCGCAAAGATCCATACATCAACCAACTCAGGCCAACGGGCGACGATTTGTAGACCTCAAGTAGACCTCATCGGACACTGTTTAACGATAGAGAAGACGAAGATTATTTGTGACAGCGGAAGAGGGCTAACGCATCATAAAGGGGAAGATGTAATATAAATGGCTGATATATTGACTGATATTTCTTGGTTGCGTGCTTTTAAGTAAAGTTGGGCGCTCGAGTAACAAGACTAGGTCATGAGGAACTCGTCGCATCGTACACGCTTGGGGCTGAAGACAAGGTATCTGATAGTGAGACGTGAGAGCTTTAGGCGGATCCTGCAGCTGACATAGCGTGGTTCAACCGAATAACGGATAACCGAAGCAGACCGGGCGAAGGTTACGTAGGAAGAAAGGAGATAACATATAAAGACGTTATGATAGGCTGGAAGAAGTGTCAGTCAAAGAGGTAATATAAAGATATGTAGAGCGAAATACCGACATCCTGCATCCGTGATCAATCCACCACCAAGAGGGTTGCAACGATATCATTCTTCTTGACATTACCAGCGGGTCAAGTACCTGGAAAAGGACCGGCGGTCGAGGCTGGTACCATTCTGCGTGGAGGCGAATTGACTAGCCAGAATCTCTTGTCTTTGCGGTGACTACAGTGTCAAGATCTCGTCACAGTTATGATGTCGATGACCGTAGTCCTGGAGTTTGGAACTTCTCTAAGACGTGCTAGTCAGCTTTGAGAAAAGCATACAATCGAGAGATGAAGTTCAGAAAAGCGGGTCAAAGCCCGAAGGTAGCTGAGATAATATTCTGCAGTGCGAGATGTAAAGCCAAATGCCTCAAACATCATATAGAAGAGATAACGATACAGTGACAAGACTCACAGTCGCATTCCTCTGATCTGGGCGCATGCGTACAAGACATTGCATCGACGATTCTCGGACATTAAATCCTATCGCAGACGAAAGTTGGGTTGACGAACAGCGCCGGCCTTGCTATTTCGCTAGAAAGCCAATAGGTCAATAACCGCGAACGTGGGCGACGAATAAGATGGAAATGTAGTATCAGAAAAAGCGGGCTTATGCCCGAAGGTAGCTGAGATAAGTTTCTGCAGTGCGAGGTACTCGCATAAAGCCAAATGCCTCAGACATCATGTGGAGAAGAAGGTAAAACATGGACGACGATGACTCACCAGTTAGAGAGAGCATCTCAGCTGGTCCCAGTCAAACATCACGCAAGTAGTTTGCAGTGTACGAGGACGTCGTTGGTAAGAGAAAACAGTGACGGAAGATTTTTGTTGTCACACGATACTGTTACACTTCGGCAATGACCGAATATGCTTGCAAGTTGGTGATTTTCACCAAGTTGCAACTGAATACTGAGTACTGAGTGACGGTCGCCAGCTCAAAGGACGATCACAAAAAGAAAACGAGTCCATTCGATGTATCACAAAAACATAATGTAAGTTAACGCTTGAATTAATGGTGGGCTTCAGCCTGTACTGTCAGACTTAGGAGCAAACATTCTAGTCCAAATTGTCAGCACTTTCTCGAAGACATGTATATGGAATTACCTGGCAGCACTTGACTTGATCGCCGTGGTCATTGTGGCCGCACGAAACTCGGTCAGCTCCGCATCCTTGGTTGGCGGGCACAAAGACCTGCGAAGGAAATCAGAAATCAGAACATTATCAAAACGTAGATGACTTACGCAGCCGCCGTTCTCACCGCGCGCGGTGGGAGGAGGAACGCCGATGTTAGGAGGAGCGCCCGCATTGGGAGGAGCGGGGACTGCATCGCGTGCTTTGGGAGGGGGAGGAGTGCCCGCATTGGGAGGAGCAGGGACTTCATCGCGTGGGTTGGATGGAGGATGAGCGTCAGTGTTGGGAGCGCCCACGTTGGGAGGAACGGCGACTGCATCGCGGGCGTGGGGAGGAGTGCCCGGGTTGACATTGGGAGGCGGCGCGGCGACTGCAATGTGCGCAGCGAGCGTCTGTGGAGCTCGTTAGCCAGGAATCCGAGCACGTCAAGCACCTGATGACCACGTTCCGCAGACAAAATTTTATCGAAGCGCGTTCAAAGGCGTCGAGGGATTATTGAAACATCCGGTGCTATTGCGGACGAGGAAGACCAAGTTCGCCCGACATGCGCTACGCTGCGGATGGGCGATGTACACCGTATGAAGTTTACGCGTCGAATTATATTAAGCTTTCCACCCCAATTGGGTCTTCCTTCTGGAGCCTGTCTAGACGTATTTTTAGTGTAGAATTGACAAAAATTGACTGTTTGATGATCGCGTCGCGTGCAGCGGACGGCCACCAAGTGCTGTCTGCAGGAAGGACGGAGTTCAAAGGCCGTGTCGATAGTGCCGGTCTCCGAGTCTCGCAGATAATTACAGCCATAGGATATGTGGCGCAGACAGAGAAGGCAGAGCTCTCCGTATAACGTTGTAGGAGAACAGTCTAAACGATCGGAGAAAAGAATATCCTGCGATGACGGCGATGCGACTCCAGAAGCTCTGAAATGGGACGACAGTAATCGCCTCTGTGTAGCAGGCAATACACATCCGAGAGAAACCGCCTATTTACACGTTAGACTATTCGACATCGCATTGCGCAGACAGGTGTACACGCTGAAGCTCAAGGGTGGCTGCCATTGCTGCCGGCCAAGAAAGAGGACGACGTGAGAACTCTAGACTGATTCAGGAGAATAACGTTTAATTGAAGCAGATTGAGTGAGGGTTGCGTAGGAGGAAGGGAGATAACGGTAGGAATGGATGGAAGAGAACTTGTGACGAAGATTTTTTGCTGTCACACGATACAATTTCGGCAATGACCGAAATATACTGAGTGAACTTGAGGTCCAACTACGACGCATGGCCAGCTCAAAGGACGATTAAAAAAGAAGACAAGTCCATTCTAATGGATCGCAACAACATAATCTAAATTAACGGTGCCAGGACACGTCTTCTGCCTTCACCTATGTTGTCAGACTCAAGCGCAAACATTCTGGTCCAAAACTGTCAGCACTATCGTTGAAGAGATGTATATGGCATTACCTGGCAGCACTTGACTTGGTCGCCGGAGCCATTGAGACCGCACGAAGCCTGGCCATGTTCGCATCCTTGCTTGACGGAAACGAAGACCTGTGAAGGAAATTAGAGATCAGAACGCCATCAAAGGATACACGACTTACGCAGGGACCGTCGTTCACAGCGCGCGCGTTGGGAGGAGGAGCGCCCGTGGGGGGAGGGGGAGTACCCGTGGGGGGAGGAGGAGTACCCGTGGGGGGAGCATCAGCCTTGGGGGCGGCGGCGACTGCAAGGGTAACAAGAGCAGCGAGGACGGTGAAGAGCTTGAACTGCATGTTTAGAGATTGGTTGACTTTCTGAACTCGAAGAGGAAGCTGGGTTGGTGGATGCTCTAAATTGCCCATCGTTAGAGGCTTTTATACCCTTGGACGCTCACCGAAGCGTCGCGCTGCGCAGCGAGCGTGCGCCTGAGCTCATTAGCCTGAATGCGAGCACTCCAAGCACCTGATGACCACGTTCCACAAACAAAATTTTATCGAAGCGCGTTCCAACATGCGCAGTCTTCGCGTCCAAGGATTATTGAAATATCCGATGCTATTTGCGGATGAGGAAGACCAAGTTGGGGACGCGACGCTGCGTATGGCGATCCGAAATGACGTAGACCGTCGATTATTTTCGACAGTTAGACTTGACTGGCACAAATTCGAATGAGTGAACGTAAAGGCTCTTCGTATTATCCATACACCTAGACCGCTTCGTCGCAAGAAACGTGTAGCCTTAACGTCAGGGTACAGAGTGTGGCGTCACTTTGCTTGAACAGGTTATCCTAAACGCCGCGGACGCAATCACTGGCTGAGTAACAAATAAAATCGCGCTCGAAGTCAGGCCAGAAAAATGGTTGTCATTGTGAAGACGGTCGCTGAATTTGTTGTCCTAGACTGTGAGGGTCTATCGGAATAAATCCAGTAGTGGGGCCGACTCGCTCTACCTAGATACCGGTGATGCGGACGACGCATGTGACGGGATAGGCGCGACGCGAAATGACTAGGGGTACGAACGAATATAGGCGTGGTGGCTACGCGGTGGATCCTACATCCTTCCGTGCATAACTAAGTATCCATGGGAGAGCAAAGACGATATACCGAAGGACTACGTTGTTCTGGCTTTCACGTCCTGAAGCCTTATGGCACGACTTCGCCGGAGCGTGTCTGCCATGCTAGTCTATGTTGTCTTGATATAGAAGACGCGAGGATCCGCTCTCCATGTTTGCTTTGAGGTCTCAGCACCGGCGACGTCGTTGGTTTAGAAGGTTCATCTAGATATCGTGCATAGAGTCCTCGAGCGAAATTGGATTCTAAGCCAGCACAGTCACCAGTAGTCGTCGTCTAAAGCAAGAGCAGTGACTCACGTGCGCCAATCGCAACTTTACCTCCAACCATCATGATATTGGCACCGTAACGACATCTTGACACATATTGCTCTTACACCACCATGTCCCAAATAATACCCCGGGTCTTTAGATCTGCGCCCGCCTCCTTCCGGCCTTTCAGTACCACCCGCTCGGCCGCCGAATTCCACTTTGATACACACCATTTCGTCCAGCGCCTTGAGCGCGAAGGCCTCAACCGTGCACAAGCCGAGGGCATCATGACAGCACTCGCAGAGGTCGTCGACGAGTCTATACGCAATATGTCGTCCAATATGGTCACCAAGGCGGACCAGGAGAAACAACACTACACTCAGCAAGTCGACTTTGCCCAACTCAAATCCGAGCTGCTATTGGTCTCGAAAAACGACTTGGCCTCGCTCAAGGGCGCCCATGATCAGCTGCAGACAGAGGTGGAACGACTGAAGGCGCGATTGAGGGAGGAGGTGACTCGGACACAGGCGGGCGTCCGGCTAGATTTAAATTTGGAGAAGGGACGGATGAGGGAGGAAGGCAAGAAGCAGGAGCTGAAAGTTCGAGAGGTCGATACTCGGATTGAGCAAGAGATCGCCGCGTTGCGAACCGGCATTCAGATGAGCAAGGCCGCAACGTTGCAGGTCCTTGTGGGTTTCGGTGAGTCCTTGGTTACGATGTTGGTGACATCGGTACTAATGTATGCGCAGTAACGGGCGGCGCGGCGCTATTGATGGCGTATGTACGCTTTAGAGCATAGTATCAGTAGACTTGTGCGTGCCCTTCTTATTTGCCTTTCTCTCCTGCTAACGCGCACCAGGATATTCTTAATCCTATTCCGATTCTAATGATATCTATCGTATACATCCCCGAATTCAAGAGTCCAAGCAGTTACCATGAACATCGCAATCCTTTCCTTACCCTTGTTGTTCGCCTACTCCGTACTTATTTAATTGTGGAGGTTCTGTATTTGTGTGGGAAGTAAAACGAACCGAATTGACGCGTGCGGTATGCGCGAGAACAACCTCTTAGCGTCGTCAGTGGATGACAATCCATAACTGTTTGGGATTCCAGATGCTGTTCCAAAATAAAGTTGTCAATGTTTAGAGACGATCTGGTACTTCGGTTCAAACCATAACACAAATCTAGGTATACAACGAGCTTCCTACATTGGTCCTACTGAGCTAAGCAACTGAGCATATGTGGTACGGAATAGCGACTCTGGATGAGTCCTGAATGACGCTGGATACTGAAAATGGTACCGGCGATGAAGTTGGGACGGACTTTCAGTGACAGTGTCGGCCACGGCAACATTGAGTGATGAGTCAAACATCCAAGAAAGGAAAGAGAAGCGATCTGAAAAATAGAACGAGGAAGTTTGAGGCTGGAGGAGGGGTCGGAGGCCTCCTCTAGATGGTCGAACTAGA
>QLPD01002398.1:0-13180 GCA_003314085.1 Hymenopellis raphanipes
AAAGCACGGGCGCCGCCAAGAAGAGAACGTTGAAAAGAAAGAATGCCGTAGAGATGGGTAACAGCGGGCAAGCCATTGACATCGACCAAACCGTCCAGCGGGCTTGCTGTGTGTAGGTCAATGTTGGCAGTTCCGGAAGAAGAAGTGGCACAACACTTGTCAACAACGCGACCACGATCACACAAGTTAACCTTTTGCCCTGATTCGCAACTTCTTCCTCTTCGTTCTCTCCACCGCTCCCGCGGTTTATGGTCCCAGGTTAAATCTACGCTTATATTCGACTGGCTCAAGCATTAGTGTATTCCAGTCGAGATCGACTGGATACAACTCACAAGATCAAGGATCAAATGCTTCCCCAACGACGACACTAGCTGGCCCACCAACGCGACCATAACCGAGACATCCTTCCTGCTACACAACGACTGCTCAAATATGAAATGCTGTATGGCCACTGATTTTCCTTGGGTTTTCCTGACGAAAAAGTGCTAGATGAAGTCCGATAGCTCTTCAGGTCCCGATTTTCTGATAGTCAGGTTCTAATTACGACGACATTACGGTCTTGTTTGAGTTGGCGATTGAGCGCTTCGCCACACTGAAACATCGTAGAATGCCCTTTGCATGCGGGAACCCCACACGTTTCAACTTTCAAGCAAACCGGATGTCAAATCTCTGGCGAGTTTTGTCCTCCTGGTCTCCCATTCCAACGGCCTGTAAACCCCTTGATGTTCCTTCTCTCCGCCGCCGTCGCGGTCAGCGCCAGTCCCAAAATGGATCTGAAAACTCAGCGCGAGATGAACGCAGCCCTTCAGAAGAAGAACTGCTATTGCTTCAATGACGGAGACCCGAGCGTCGTCTGCACGCTCGGTGTTCGCAGAGAATCGCCAGTTCTACTGCCCCGAGATCAACCAACTGATTTGCTGCGATGATGTCTCGTTCGCCTCACGCAAGTTGCTGATAGTTATCTATTGGACTCAGCATCCAATGTACAACACGAACTTTTGACCTTGTATAATCATCATATTTGAATACTTGGGGAATGATCCTAAGCCAACCTAAACCTTCAACGAGTTTAAACCAAAAGGACTGTCCTGTCCCGTTAATGGACTGGACTTTCACAGTAGTGCGGGTAGTAGAGCCTCAGTCAGTCCTACACACCCTCAGGAGACTCTCTAGTAGCTGGCCAGGCTCGAGTTGCTCAACTGACAGTGGCCCCACTGCAGCCAGGGTAACCCAACTTACTGCCGGAGCAGGACTCGATACTGTTAAGCAGGGCTCAACCACATGATTAGGAAGAGCTAAGTGAGGTTGCGGTAGTTGACAGAGAAACTGCAAGCAAGCTCACAGCCGAACCGCTGACCCCTCACCAGAAACCTCACCAGGCCCTTCCTAACCATGTAGTCAAGTACTGCTCAACAGTATTGAGTCTTGCTCCTACAGTAGGTTAGTTTACCTGGCCTTAGTACAATGGGGGGATGTGCGACGCATCGTCGGTCTGGTGACTAGCTGCAATCGTTCAATCCATCCAGAGAGGATCAGCCCTTACAATCCTTAGCTCATGATTTGTACGCCTAGAAGAGATAGTGAGTATTGCACTGTAGGCAGAGTTCAGGAGTCGTTATTGAGTGAGGGGTGAAGTAAGTAGGGTTAGGGTTTCTCAACTAATGCACCTTCCTTCATTACAGTTACTGCTGCCTCTCTTCAGAGCTCTGTGCTCTAGCGCATTGTCCGTCCGCTCTCCCCTTCCTTTTATACTGTGGCGTGGATTATGTCTGCCGCGTATCGCCTAGCAAAGCTAAGCTCATGATGCCTCCAATGGAGTGGAGTCCTGTTCGGCGAACTGATCAAGAAAATTCACTCTGGGATACCCATTCACTCCATATACGACCTACACATTGATGCAGATATACAGCTCGAAGTGCGTCGTCGTCCCTCTTTGCGCCGAAGCACTACGAAGCGAGCATCCATGGGGCACCCACTCGTTTATACGCATCGGCAATGACACCGCACTTACTCTAACCGAAGAGATTGACGTTGGTCTCCATGGTCCAACGTCTCACGAACTTCTATGAGGCCGTACCAGTGGCTTATAGAATTGCCCATCGTCTTCAAACTATCAACGTCGCCGGCGTCGCAATCTCTACGCAGGCGAGTGGAGGAAAACCCTGCATCAACCGGAGACTACCTGCCATTTAGGTCAACTTCAGAAACCTTTCAGTCGCCCTCGACGATGTATCGGGAGAAGGTAAGCAATCATCACCATTATTCTTGATTATTCAGGGTGCTGGTGCCCGCGTCTCAGAACCTACCTGCCTGGCAAAAGCGACACAGACAATAAAAAAGGCGAGAAGCCGGCGGAGCATCGTCCGAATTGTGTACC
The DNA here is from genome assembly GCA_003314085.1 of Hymenopellis raphanipes. Classification (NCBI taxonomy): domain Eukaryota; kingdom Fungi; phylum Basidiomycota; class Agaricomycetes; order Agaricales; family Physalacriaceae; genus Hymenopellis; species Hymenopellis raphanipes. The sequence continues at coordinate 2,378 of QLPD01002398.1, forward strand.
CCATACCATGGTCGAGAAGTGACTAGTCGATGTGGGCTCGAAAGTCGTCTATCGTTTCAGGTATTGCATTACCACCCCCGAGTTATCCAGTTCAATAAGGACGACTTGTCCGCCAAATCGACCAATATCTCACGACATCTCTTGCGCCATGGCATTGAAGACTGTGTTATTGGCTCAAAGAGGTCCTAAAGTGCTTCGACCGCGCGACTGGCGACGTTTACATAGAAATAGGGTATTTGCCGCGAGTGGCAGTAACACTTATGCGAATCGAGCCGCCTGCGACGTCGCTCTGTTCTGTCTCGGTACTCAAGAGGCGTTTTGGTTCAAAAGGTAGAAACTCACCGCGGATATCGTGTTGTGCTCGTTCCTCATACCTGCTCCCGCCGATGTTGCGTTCCTCTGTGCTGATCGCCTAAGTCGTTCGTTGTACCGGTCGTGGTCGAAAACAGAAACGTGCCCAGCGAGCAAGACGAAGGGAACTTTCCGTGAGTATGACGAGCGTTGGGATTATTCACGACCAGATTCGAATCCAGCGAAAATCCTCTAAACGGCTATGGCGGGGTACTTGGCAGTAACATTTAGTTGTCTGCGACCTCCCTCCGATCTGTCTGGGTACTCAGAGACGCTTTTGTTCAAGTGGCGGAACTCACCGCGTGTGCTCGTTTTTCAGTGAACTTCTCCTGATGATATGTAACATTTTCCATCATACCGATCGCCTACATCGTTCGTTGTCCTATTCGTGGTCAAAACGAAAATGTACCCGACGAGCGAGACGAAGGAGACTTCCTGGGAGTATGACGAGCATTATTGTTCACGACCAGATTGATTCAATACAGCTAGAATCCTCTAAACGCCTTTTGGCGTGGTACTTTTCGGAAGCCTGGTGTCGGGCGAGATAAAGTTTATCGTGGTTGCCCTCTTTATATCTCATCCATCACAGTCGCCATGCATCGTCACGAGAATTTGCCCTATGGTGAGTAGCTTCGTAGTCTGCGATGTAGGACGATCTGACAGGAGAGCAGTGAAGCTTGGGTCGTCCGGTTTGAAGGTGTCCAAGATCATTTTGGGCTGTATAGGATATGGGACACCCGAATGGTACAGCTGGGTCAAGAACGAAGAGGATTCGATCCGCGATATCAAGGCGGCGTATGTCGCCATTCATATAATCGCACCTCTTCAGCTTACTCCGCTATAGGTACGATATGGGAGTGAATACGTTCGATACCGCTGATGTGGGTAGATCGTATCATTCATAATTTGCGCATTTTGCTGATACATTCTCAGGTATACTCCAATGGGCTATCGGAGGTCATCTTGGGCAAGGCTATCCGTGCGCACGACATACCTCGAGACGCTATTGTGATCATGACCAAGGTGGGCATAAACAGCCGTCTCTTTTAAAGATGTTCAACAGTTTGGATCAAGGTGCTGAACCCAGTCACTCGCCGCTATAGCGAACACCTCCATGGAAACATGAGGGCGTACGCGGATGAGGCTGGGTATGTCAACCAACATGGTCTCAGTCGAAAGGTGGGCAAAACAATATTATGCCACATTGGTACTAAAGTGTTCCGCCAGCATATTTTCGATTCTATCAAGCAGAGTCTGGAACGTCTTGAGATGGACTACGTCGATGTCCTCCAATGCCACGGCTTCGACGAAAAGACGCCCATCCCAGAAACGGTGCTTATCATACGACACAACCGCGTCCTAGTTCTCACGGTAACCTCCAGATGGAAGCACTTCACGACATCGTCAATCTAGGATACGCCCGTTACATCGGGATGTCGAACTGCCGTGCTTGGGAATGTGCGTCGTGCTATTCATCATGCCTGACGTCGGGCCTTACTTAAGTCTTTCCAGTTCAGGCCATGCAAAGTATTTGTCTTTGCGCATGCATCAGCAATCAGATGACTTGATTGCTGAACAGGCTACGCGATCACGCATGGACTCACGCCGTTCATCTCTCTCCAGACCAACTACAATCTACTGTATCGAGAGGATGAACATGAGATACTTCCTATGTTGAAGGTAACACTTGAGCTGCTTTTCAGCAATACAGTTATGAACCGTTTAGAGTAGCGCCTCGGCGTGTCTTGTATTCCGTGGTCGACTCTCGCACGCGGTGCGTTGATTACGCCACTAGAACAACAGGTCCGACTGCCTGATGATAGGTGCGTTTTGTGTATTACGGACCTTGACCCCTTAAGACATTTGCAGGATTCCTGGTGGCCGAAAATTGTGGCACGCAGAAACAATCAGCCGGTGAACGAAAGCTTCCTTACACAACGAGGAGAAATGCTGATTTCCGAAATTTACAGCGTCGAAGTCGTGGCCAGAGCCAAGGAAGCGAGTATCCCTAAAATAGCTATTGCGTGGAGTTTGCATAAGCCAGGTTAGTATTGACCACGTTGTACGCAGACGCTGCACGCCCTGCTGATGTCCCGTTTAGGCGTCGACGCCCTAGTCATCAGCCCTCCTTCCCCGCGCCACCTTGCTGCTGCTATTGGTCAGTCCTGCTGGATATTTGTCGTGAATACTATTGACGTGTAACTACGTCTTAGACGCTCTACGGCTGAAGTTGAGTGAGGGAGATATTAGCTTCCTTGAAGCACTCTATGAACCGCAACACCCGATTGTCAACTTCACTGCATCGCAGTCTCTCCATGTTTAACGCCTGCATAATGGTCACGTTTACGGACTTGTACCTGTAGTCTTCCTGTAGCTTTTATTCCCTCCATATTTCTCTCCGGATATCGTGTATGGAGTACACGAATTGATTGAGCAATCGAAACTTGGAGGATTGGGGTGTCTGTATACTAGTAGAACGACAATCTGGTGGAACGCGATCTTGACAAACAGGGCGGCACGCGCGAAGCTGGCCAAGTTTGAAACAAAAGGACTGTCCTGTCCCGTTAATGGACTGAACTTTCACAGCAGTGCGGGTAGTAGAGCCTCAGTCAGTCCTACACACCCTCAGGAGACTCTCTAGTAGCTGGCCAGGCTCGAGTTGCTCAACTGACAATGGCCCCATTGCAGCCGAGTAACCCAACTTACTGTCGGAGCAGGACTCGATACTGTTGAGCAGGGCTCAACCACATGATTAGGAAGAGCTAAGTGAAGTTGCGGTAGTTGACAGAGAAACTGCAAGCAAGCTCACAGCCGAACCGCTGACCCCTCACCGGAAACCTCACCAGGCTCTTCCTAACCATGTAGTCAAGTACTGCTCAACAGTATCGAGTCTTGCTCCTACAGTAGGTTAAGTTACCTGGCCTTAGTACAATGGGGGGATGTGCGACGCATCGTCGGTCTGGTGACAAGCTGCAATCGTTCAATCCATCCAGAGAGGATCAGCCCTTATAATCCTTAGCTCATGATTTGTGGGCCTGTAAGAGATAGTGAGTATTGAGCTGTAGGCAGAGTGAAAAGGAGTTCAGGAGGAGGAAGTAAGTAGGGTTAGGGTTTCTCAACTAATGCACCTTCCTCCATTACAATTACTGCTGCCTCTCTTTGGAGCTCTGTGCTCCAGCGCACTGTCCGTCCGCTCTCCTCGTCCTCTTGTACTGTGGCACGGATTAGGTCTGCCACGTATCGCCTAGCAAAGCCAAGCTCACTGTTGCAACAGGGGACTCCTATGCCTCCGATGGAATGGAGTCCTGTTCGGCGAACTGATCAAGGACATTCACCCTGGGATATTCATTCATTCCATATACATTGTCGACAACAACGCCGATGGCCGAAAGGCCTGCCGTATACTGTTCCGAATTGTCATTGATGCGTGGACACAGTACGGCAGCGTCCTTCGCAGACATTGATATCCTCATTCAACTCGGATGGGTAAGTCGGAAGTTCCTCCCAGGAACGCCTCGTCTACAGCAACCCTCTCGTCATTCCTTCTCTCATTGCCTCAGCGTACACATGCATGGCCACACTATGCGTTACAGCTCATATCAGTCTAGATCTATCACATCGCTAAAATTGTTCTCAATGCAAGTGCAGTCTTCCGGTGCCCTTCCCTATCATCGCTCTTTGGACTGAATGCTCGGGAACGTAGCCGACACGTTGACATTTCGCTGGTTCTCAACCCCCGTCTCAAACAAACTGTATTAGCCACCATCTTTCGTCTCACGTCTCTCTCTCTCCTGGTCTGAGTCTCTCGTCAGCTACGCGTGTTAACCTGTTTTTTTCTTGATTTGCCAACTGGGCACAGGCCGGTATCGAATGCTCTCCCAAACGACCAATACCTCTGGATATGAAGGCCTCGGCACTTGCGCGCCGTATTCTTCGTATACCTACCTATCTTTGGGTAGCCTGAATGCATCACATCATGTTCCTTGCTTTTTGCGACACTGTTCATCATGCGACATGATACATGAGAAGTCGAGCTCCACTGTATTTACATTGCCTCTTTGATCCTTGTTGGCCGCCGGTTTCCTTATCGTCCATGAATATAAAGGACGAGAACTGACGAACGATTTTCTGCGCAAACAATCTTCTCCGTCATGTCCTCTGTCGCGCAAGCACTTGGCATGTCTGATCAGGTGGTTGTTCACATTATCGAAGCCCAGCTGAATCTACATGTCATTCGCATCTTCACCTATGGTCTTTACACCATGATTTTTCTTTCAACCTTGCGCAAACTAAGTACGAATTCTCATATTTACCTTGTGTTATAACTTGAACTCATGCTTTCCGTAGGTTCTCAGGATGGATGGCCTCCCCAGCGTGTCGTCTTGACGGTTGTTATTTGTGTGATATGGGTATTGGCAACTATAAGCATGGGATTCGCTTGGAATTCTTTAGTTTCCACCTATATCGCTCATGGACAGACGCAGGACTTTATTCTAGGCTATATTGTGGTCTACGGAGATGGGACCTGGTCAACCAAGCGAATGACTATCAATATCACGGACTACACGATAATTGCATTCAACGCAATACTTGCGGAGCTCATCAACGTAGGAAGCAGCCCTTTTTCTCTAATACGACACAATTCTGATCCATCAACAGATTTGGAGATGTTGGGAACTATACCATCGAAATTGGCTGGTTGTCAGTCTTCCGTTGCTTGGTGTGCTCTGTGGACTGGGTAAGTGATACTTGGCGTCCTTTAGCTCGATTATTGAATCCGTTAGTGAGCCACATATTCAATATGGTCGAAACATATATTTCTCCCTCCCACGCGAACACCACTCTGAGTACAGTAAACTGGAACATCGTGTATTACTCTGTCACAGCGTCAACCAACATTCTAACAACCACTCTCATCATCTTTCGAATCCTTTCAGTCGCTGGACTCAAGAGCGCTCGGACGTATCGTGGCCTTCTGGAGATTCTAGTTGAATCTGCTTTTCTATTTTCGGCCACATACATCGTTTTCCTGGCGCTGTTTGTCAGGGATGTCTATCTGCCGTATTGGAGCGACACGAGCTACTATGTACAAGGGCTACTCAATGCCGTTACTGTGAGTCTGCGTACTCGTTAACGATCTAGGTCTAACAACAGGCTCAGGCAGTAGCACCCACGATGATCATTGAACGTGTCTTGTCCGGCGAAGCGCGTCCCAACGACTCTTGGACACGTTCTTCGCTGCCCCGCATGCGCTCCACGATGCGGAGTCTCGCAGAGAGCATCCGGTTCACCAGTTTTCGTCCCGCACGCACGCAGCATACAATTACGACTCTTGACACTGTTAGTCGTGTTGGTGGGGTGGAAGACGGGACAGTTTCTCTCGCAGGAATACAAGAAGAGTCCGATGCGAATAGCGGGGGATCCGAAGTTGACGTTGAGAAGCGAGGCAGCGCGGAGGGGGCGTGACGAGCCACCGAAATCCCGACTTGATATTGGTGTGTTTCCTTTGGATTAGTGTGACACTCTACAAAAGATAAACAGTATTTTATCAGCCCAGCAATACAGTATTTAGAGATCTATACATGTATATTTGCGCCACCTTCAGGATGACAGCAGTGAACACCGCTCAAATGTCGCCGTTCTTCCCAACACTGCGAAACGGTAACTGGTGGACCCAATGTCTTGGTCGAATATACGTCTGTCAGGTTCCCACCGACCAGTAGCTGCAGGATACAGTATCTGAATCCGGGGAGCCTTTTCAGCGGTCCCCCTTCTAAAATCAACGATGACCTAGGCAACACACTAGCTTGGCACCTTGTAACTTCATAAAGTAAGGTAAAGCGAGAGGGCCAAGGTCAAATTTCGAAAAGAAAACCATCCATCGCCGGCACTGGTTCGAATGTAGTCCGATGATGATACTTTGAAGCAAATATTTTGTGTGTATTGTGCGAGTACCATGGCGTAGCGCGGAAATACCCAGTGTAAATACACGCCTGCCGGAAGGAACCTCTCTAATAAACTGCAGAGACCCACTTTCATGTCGGAATCGCGTGACACTCGGCACCTGCCGCCGTCGGCGCCACAATTCCTATCAACCTTAGGATTGTGAGCTTTTCCGTCGGCATCCGCGTGTTTATTGGTGGCCCTTTTTGCCGCGAACCGCTAGCGAATTCCCGTATCAAACGGGAGTCGTTGATAGTGATAAGTACATATGCCGACAGAAACGGTACATACTATGTAGTACACGATACTTGAATTCCCCAGTCTGAGATTCGACGTATTCCGTCCAGATTTAAAGAACCGTGCTCTTCCCATCCAATATCTTAACTTCCAAAGAATCCAGGTCAACGTCTTCCAACGTGCGGACCTAAATCAAGTTGAAGTTAGCGCATCGCATCCATTTCGTTCGACGATATCGATCAGCCTACATTGACTGCGATAATCCCCTCGTAGTAGCCCGGCTTCATAGAAGTGCCAAAAACACTCGTGCCACACTTGGGGCAGAAGTTGTGCCCGAGGCGCGCGGGGCCAAAGGTGTACGGCTGCAGACAGCTAAACAGGAGACTCATAGTAGTAGTAGCAAGAGTAGCACGCACAATAGCCTCGCCTTTACCGGAATGAAACTTGACCGCATCTTCTTTGAGAAAGACGAACAAGTACGCGTTGCGCGCGCAGATGGAGCAGTTGCAGCCAACCACCTCGTGCCCCTTGTCGAGGGGCGGCGAGATGTCGACAGAGTAGCTAATCTTGCCACAGTGGCAGCCGCCCTTATATGTTGCAGTGTCGTCACTGGAGGATGCCATTCGGATCAGCTCTAGATGATGGTTCTGTTGAAAGAATACTCCAAGGTTGCCCCTTGAAATACATGCAGTGAGCACTGCCACAAGGTGTGCAGACAGTCTCCTAGTTCTGCAACGACCGTTGCTGACAGTGAGAGCGGCAGGATATCTGGATCCGACCAGTTCTACCGTTCGCCCTTTTGAAATGGACGATGATCTAGGCAATGCGCTTGCCTCTCCAACCGAAAGCCCAGCCACCTGGAATTAAGAATGCTACTGTTACATATGATATCGATAAATAACCAACCCAATGCCCCTGCTTACTTATAACGGGGGAGCCTCCCGACCAGCTAGAACCATCACATCAATAATCTCGTCCTTCTCTGTCCTCTTCCACGTCTTGATAGTCTCACCATATTCCGAGATATCATACACGCGGAATCGTCGGTCGAAGCCGATCTTGCCGTAGCCAGAAAACGACCTAGGAGCACCAAGATTAGGAGAGCATATAAGAATGTGAGGAGAATAAAACGTACCCTCCACCTCCAAAGCATAACCAGACGCCGTTGACGCGTCTGCAGTTTTCGGTTACTGGGCACACATTAGACACTCGGTTCACAACGGAAGAAAGGAATCGATATACTATGACAATGTCCATTCCCAATAACCTTCACCTCCAACTCGCTACTCGAGGACGTATGCTCACTCGCCAGAGCCTTAAGCACGCCCTTCTCAAAGAACCCATCGCTCTTCTTCGCGTTGCCCGGTCCTTCAAGTCCATGCTGTCCAACATCAAGCAGTTCACCCGTGCGCGGGTCAGAGTCGGCTGGGCTGTAGGATTCTGGTCTTCATTATAATGTCAACAATTTTGAAGCAAAGATCACAAGCAAGCGACTTACAAAGGAATATGGAAAAACATCAGGGCATTCGGCTTCGCAAGTTTACTCGTTGAAGGCGTAACTTGGTCGCCGTCAAATTGGCGCTCCCAGGCATCTCCCAGGTCCTTCGCCGTATCCGGTGAAAATGGGCGGGAAATTGGTTTAACAGAAGCTATCCGCATATGAGACGAGAGCCCTTGCATTCAAGATAGTACACACCAGATTTCTGAAGGAACCAATTTATTTGGTCTGAACGAATGTAGTCATACGCGGTTGGCGTGAAGGCTCCCCAGAAGTTGTAGAACCCGCTGGTATAGTCGCCCGAATCGAGGAAGTAGAGCGAGAGGAGATGTGTTTTAGAGCTAGAGAGTTGAGATGTTACGACTGATAGAGAAGCCAAGAAGCGCGCACTTACGGATCAGCACTCCAAACCTTCAACATGTAGTTCCCCACGCCATGAATGTCCTTTGGTCCTCGCTCTACTAAATTATAAGGAAGTCCTTTCATCAGTTCCATTTGCCCGGTCCTTCCCAACCCGACCTCGCTATCATGGTTGCCAAAGATAGCTGCCCACGGCGTTTCCCTTGCTACAGCAGCTTTCGCGAACTTGGCCAAAACGCTTTTCGGATCCCACGATGTGCTCTGACCGTTCAGCTGGTCTCCGCTGAACACGACGAGATCAGGCTTTTCGAGGTCCATGATGTGTCCCAGCAATGTGTTAGTCAAGTTATCAGCGCCAACCGAGTCCGAACAAGCAGGATCGACATCACGGCAGTACCCCTTTGAGACCGAGTAATGCAGGTCGGCGACTTGGAGGATCTTGAATGACCCGGAATGTGAAAAGTGGAGAGGAGGTGCGCGAGGGGGTGGCTTGACACCTCTACGATAGGTTATCCATGTGTCTTCGGTATGACCATTGCTAATGAGGGTGGCGGGCTCTAGCCTCTCGAACCCGTACCATGGAATGTCGTCCCCATAAAGAACGTCTATTTCGGTTACGATCTGGGCCTTTTCTTCCGCCGACATTTGTCCCGCAGTTTTTCCAAGTTGATACCAAAGGAAGAGGGGTGGGGATTTGTACACGCCCGAGTGTAAAGAGACGTCGGCTTTGTGCCATCCTTTGAGTGACTCGTCCTTGGGCAGTAAGCGGATATCGGTGACGAGATTAACATCTTGTCTGCGCGTCCTCCTGTAGTATATGTTCTGGGAAAGTTAATAAAAATGCCACGACATGCAGAGCCACGATACTCACGAGATAACCAGTCAGATACCCTGCTTCGAGGTTTAGGTTTCGATCGACGCGAACCCAGTTTCCACGGATGGCATCTTTCTCTGGAGTCGTATCAGGCGCGCACAGATCCGGTGCATAGTTTGGGTCAATTAGACATTGAGTGATCGCAATTTCTGACACTGTGGACACCTTAGCGCAAGTCTAGACCACGCAGAGAAATGGCGACGCACAGCCCGTGTCGTGGGGAAGCAACGGTGCCCATACATCTAAAGGTAGACCGGACGAGTCGACTGTAGTGTCCGACGTAACATTCCACCAGTCCACGCCTTCCGGAGGAGGTTTACTGGATGCAGAGTCTGATGTATCCGCGATAGTGCTGTCCGACATGGAGACCGAATCCCATGATTGCCAGCCAAGTCGCTGGACTATTCCCGGTCCTGGGGTGGGTTGGTAGAGAATGAAGACATAAGTGAGCATTAATGAGAAGCAGATGACGGCGGTAAAGGGAGCACAGAGGGACCGCACGCCCCGAAAGAAACGGAAGGCGGTGAATGCCATATTCGCGTAGCCTTTGGAGGCGCTCGCTACAGGATTGATGTGGGATGAATGAGTGTTACAGCAAAGGATCGACGTGTTGTTGAAGGTAAATAAATATTGCAAAAGGAAATTGTCTAAAAAGAGACTTAGAGTCTGGGCCACTCCCTCGCGCGTTTTCTTAGAATCTGGACCTCTAATATCCGTCCTACTGCGTATTCTGGAGTCTTTGATGCACACAGAAGACAAGCATCGTTGAATCAGACACACAAACAGATTACAATAATCAGTGGTTGAGGCCTGAGGAACGGCAGGTTAGTTTCAGATATGCCGCACATACGAGTGGGCAGCTCTGTCTATGTAGAAATTAGAAGAAGCTTCAGCCACCATTGAACCACCAGCATGAATCCGTACAACGTTCTTGGGGATGCTGGCAAGTTTTACTAACCACAGAGTGTTTGAGAAACTCTTGAGTCGGGGACGAAGTCAGTGAACGGAATCGAAGAAAAGTTGAGATAAGCTAGAACCGTCCTCATACTATCGTACTTAGCGGATGTTCGTGCAAAAGTGGCGGCGAATGCGTAAATCGTAATTGGGAATGGCCGCCATAATTATACCATTTGTGCAGGAACTGCAAAAGTGAGAAATGTAAGAGCATACTACGCTCTGCGCGGTTGGCCCTTGTATGTATTCATCGCGGGGGAGAGACGCCTTGCTTTCATGGATCCCTTAGACAAAACTCCGAGAAGATTCGACAAGAGTCGAAAGCGTTCAGAAGCAGACACATCGCGTAGGAAGTTGAAGATATTGCAAAAGACATAGATGACTCAAGCTTTTGAAGAGACTTTGTACCCAGTGCATTGTACTAGTAGCGGTTCAAGCAGCGTTCTGACCACGTGATCGACTCAGAAAATCTCCTCGTCTGTCCTTGACCACATTGGTCTCGACAGTAGCCCAGCTCCCCCCACGATGCTAGGCCCAATATTACGGCGGCTCTACTCAACAGTGCCGCCAAAAATGCCGCTCGCTG
>QLPD01002400.1:0-22199 GCA_003314085.1 Hymenopellis raphanipes
TACCTGCCTCATGCCTAACAGACGTTGAGATCCCCATATTAATGCCTACTGTCCTGCTTGCATTTGGTACCAACAGCAGCAGAACTAGTCCTCTGGTTGAGCACAAATGCACTCTCAATCTAGGAATAAATATATTGTATGAATATTGTATGAAAGTAACAAGAACAACACCTCCTTGTAGCGGCCCAATGACTCGATGTGATATCTCACTCACACTCAAATGCCAAGAACTAATCGAGTCAGAGAACGTGCTGTTTGTATGGGACTCGCCACAGATGATATATATCGGTTTCGATGCCGGAGGGGCAGAGCGCGACCATGACATCCACGGTGACGCTTCCATATACCCACTGTAAACTGACTTCCGCACCGTTCTTGCACGCGATGGGAGTGACCTCAATGGTTACACCTGAGCGAGATGCGTGAACACCGACAGCGTACCCTAATCCAAACCGCCGAAATGTGGTCAATCGTGACAACGACAACTTCGATGATGAAAGGATACGACTCGACGAAGAGGCCTTCCGATACGGATGTGCCACTGGTGCTCACAGAGGCATCTAATTAATCGTTAGCGAGCTCGAGAGACTGCGTCTGTATGTGCGGAGACGTACAGAGGCTGGAGAAGAGCTTGACGCTCGTGAAAGAGAATCGATCATTAATAGGTATCATATACTGTATTCTTAGAAGAATTGACACGAAAATCCTCAATATGTCCTTATTGATGCTAAGCGCGCCTACAACCTCGACGACGTACGCTGAGCTAACAGCACAGGCTTCTGCAGATCACACACCAGCCCAGCGTCCATCAAAAAATCAAAATGCGTGCCCTCGATCCTCTTCACCAAATTCACAAGCCCACCCAAATCCCCCCAATCGTAATCGCACAGCAGCACCGCCCCTCGCGACGCGAGATACACCGTCGTCGGCGCCTTCAACCCTCCAACCCACCGACGCAGCAGCTCCACACTCTGCATCCTAGACGACGCACATGTCGTCAGATCATACAGAAACTCTCCGACCAGGAGGGTAATCGACTTGATGTTTCTCCCCATCGCGAGCATGTGCGGAGGAATCCCTTCCAGCTCTTCGAGAGCGCTAACCATCGCCTGCACCCGCTTCGTATTATGAAGCGCGCACAGCGTTAGGACGGTGGAGATGTTGCGCTCGAGGAGCCTCTGCTGGCCGTCGGCAGTGCGCGGATTAGGGTTGCCGATGGAGTTTGATTGGTAGAGGTGGAGAGTAGGGAAGTGATCGAGGAAGGCGAGCTGCATGACGATGTCGCCGAATCGTTCGAAGGCTCGGGCCACCGCGAGAGTAATCATGCTAGAGCCGGAGTAGCCTGCGAAGCGGTATGGGCCAGATGGCTGCGCTTCTTTGATTTTATGCACGTAAAATCGAACGAGTGTGGTGAAGTCGGTCAAGGGTGTCTCGTTGGTTATCTGGACTACCCATACGGCGGTGGTGAAGACACGTCGATATTTGAGAAAGTCCAGAGCGAGACCTCCTGCACCTGGAGATGATATCGTGAGGGCGATCGTCGGTTAAAAGGATACTGTACGTACCATGGAATATGATGAGCGGTGGCTCTCCTGCTCCTTCCACAAGCTTGGTTATCGTGGCGTTTGGGGTGGAATCCATGTCTGTGTATGAACTTCCAGTGCCAGAGTATATATGATTCGGTTCACTGGAGGCAGTGATCCGGATTTACTGCTTCCAAGGCATTACCTGGATCGTCGCATTCCGTAACACAATGAAGATGAACGTAAAGTTGTCGAGATGCATGCGCCACCCGGGTACAAGTCCCGAATCCAGCTTCTTATGAGTTTGAAGCTCCGGAAAAGAGCGTCATAGCATTCCAAAGAGACATTGTCGGCGAGGTCTGTGAAGCAAAAGCCATTAGAAGGAAGCAAGTAGCCATACTTTTCAGTCTACTTTGAGCATGCGTAGCACTGACGAGCCAACTAGAGGAGCATGCAGAAGCAGAAGAGTCATGATGACGAAGGTGGCGAAAGTTAAACGGCGTCAGATCCCGAGGTGGAACTGCCACTTGCTTTACGATCGGGGCACCGACTGCAAGAAGAGTCCTTTACCACATCTTGTACACGGGACACGACAACGTAGCATTGTCCTAGAATGGAGGGGGTAGGAGAAAGCAGCAGGCAGAAGTAGAGGGGGGCGGCACTTAGCGAACTTGATGATGGTAAGAAAGATGGACACGGTCAGCCACGTGCGCTTGTCATTTCTCTCTCCACGACGATGGCGACGTACATAATATCGGACACCGCGTATTTCAAAATATTCTTTCACGCAGCAAAGCACCCCCATGCAGCCGTGAACGGCGTCCTCGTCGGGAAACAGGTCGTAGACGTCGTCGAGGTCGTTGACGTTGTGCCTCTACTACACCACTGGACAAGCCTGAGCCCCATGATGGAGATTGGCCTCGACCTCGTATGTCGACTGCATGCCATGAATGTCGCGTGCGCTGATTCGAGTTAGGCAGGACGACATGCCGCGTCGCTCGACTTGAAATTGGTCGGATACTACCAGGCTTGTGAACGGATAGACGACACGGCGCTCGCTCCCGTTGGTGAAAAGGTGGCCAATAAGATTAGAGATGGATTCCAGAATGCTATTGCCCTTGTGGTGAGCAGCAGTTTACTTCTGACTACAGTGGCAATAGATAACGATGGGGATAGATTGATGGCACAAAGTTGGGTGCCGGCGACGCAGGTCTTATCGTATGTCGTCTTCTTCACTTTCAATGTCTACTAACGTTATGACAGCCTTACGTCGCCCAAGGGTCAACATGGAGACCACATGCTCAAGCATCCTCTGCGTACTCGCCAGGGTCTCCCTTTCAACTGGCTTCACCCGACCTCCCGGCTCGCGCACTGGCGTTAGTGAAAGAGAAGAAGCTTGAAGAAAAGTTTGGTGACTTTGACGATCACCTCGAGAACGTAACTATAGGTGAGGATCTCGCCTTTTCCAACTACTTGAATTAACGATGTTTACCAGATTGGTTAAGAAATCCACACTGTTTGCCTCCGAATTTACAATAATGTAATATCATTATACAGATGGGTCTGTATCGTGCATGTAGGCTACTGTCCGCGGGAGCGATATAGTGCTATAATGGTGGAGTATACTGTCTCAAAGGTTACATGCTGAGCCCTTTCCATTGCGCAAAGGTAGGATATATATATATATATATCGTGGGGCTAAAGAAGAGGCTTACGGCTTGTGCTCATTCAGTAACAGGCCTCGACAAGGTGATTTATGGCGGGAGTTCTGCTCATTGCGAACGATGCGATCTCTGCTCTTGCCACCATCATCATCGTCCCTCCACCGCCGGGCTATTCAAAAAAATGCTTTCAACGACTGTCTCATTTCTGCGCATCTGAGCCTCCCAGAGCCAGCAAACTCCTCGCTTTGACGGTCGTTTTGCCCACATCGAATGCTACCGTTGTTAAAGTTTATAGTCGCCCGTTCTGCCTTGATGTTCGAAGATGTCGCGTTGTTATTATCATTTCGTGAGTCCATTCAAATTCGGTGTTTTTATAACATCAAGTGGTAGGTTCTCCCTTATCCCTCATGTCCATTCTTCGCTTTCCCAGCATGAATGTGCTCTGTCACGCCTCCAGCCTCATCGAATACCGTTCACCGTTTTTGGAGCATGTTCTGGGTTATCAGAAACTTGCTAGGGCCGTTTACGCACGAACGAAGTATGGCTTGCTGGATAATCCGTTGAGTGCGGTGGTATACATTTATTCCTTGCTATGGTTCCCTTGAGAGGCTAACCTTCTCTTAGGACAGTCACACAACTAGGGCTTAGGTATCGTCGAGAAGCTTAAGTTTCGATCAAGGTTAGCTTATTTACGCTCTGTTATGAGATAGAATGGGTGTAGGTCTGGGGTGAGGTATATGTAGCCGTTACGTCGACAGCGTCGTTGCGTTGTCTTCTCGCAACCGTCAGACAAACCATGCTCAATGAAAAACAGTCTATCCTCATTCCTCTACCAATCGGCTGCTTCGAGTTGGCAGTAGTTCTCCCCAACGGCGAAAACATGAACACAGTACGTAGATGGCAAGAACCAACACATGACTCCTATTGATGCACGCTTGGTGAAGGCGTCTTCTGGGGCTGTAAGGCTCGCATTGGCGCATCTACAGGGCGGCGCTTAGACCGTGGATATACGCATACCATCCTAGACCAGTCTGTATCGGTGTGTCGTCTGACCATGCTAGGACTTGGCGCTTTGCCATTCATCTCGGCGCCCAAGCTCGTTCTCTGTGCGTTCTGCCACCCCCGATGGCTTCGAGTTGTCAACGGCTCATTGTATCCGCCACCTCGACGAAGGTGTAGCTTTGCTGTTTCATCCTGGATTCAACGTGACCGGGTGTTCATGGTCAAACGAGCTTGCTTCGGATGAGGCTTGTAGCTGCACGCCCGAACACTCTGCCTCTCGAAGTGGACACATCGCCTTGGTTTCCAAGCCTTCATGTTCATGTTGTCCCGACACCTCAGTCGGTGCATCATGCGCGCGGCGGTCCTTCTCTGCGTCGCGTATTTAAGCCCTGAGCTGTTAGTCTGGTCGACCATCCTTCCCACTCCTCCAACGAGTCGATTTCCTCTTCTTTGCAAACATGTTGGTCAAAGTCCTCTCCGTTTTCGTTCTCACCACGATTACTCTCGCGTCCCCGGTCGTTCGGGCGCCACTTGGCGTGGAAGCGCGCGCTCTCGCCAGAAGAGACTTTGACTTTAAGGAGAAGGAGTTCAAGGAGAAGGAGTTCAAAGAGAAGGCCGACAAGGACAAGGACTGCGACGAGAAGGAAGTCAAACACAAGGACTTCGGCAAGGACTTCAAGGAGAAGGACTTTGAGGAGGACTTCGAGGCCAAGGAAGTTTGGGTCACAGTGGTACGCATCAGTCTAACCTTGCGCTTAACGCGTGTCCGCTAACGATGGCGTATTCAGAAATTCGAGGAGAAGGAGGAAAAGGAAGAGAGGGAGAGGCGCCACAGGAAGGAGAAACATGAGAAGGAGGATTGCGATGAGGAGGAGGAAGAGAGGGAAAAGCACGGCAGGAAGGAGAAACACGAGAAGGAGGAGGAGTGCGATGAGGAGGAGGAAGAGAAGGAGCATGGCAGGAAGTACAAGCGCGGCGACGGAAAGGACGAGGACGACGAGAAGGAGAGGAAGGAGAAACATGAGAAGGAGGATTGCGATGAGGAAGAGGAAGAGAGGGAGAGGCGCCACAGGAAGGAGAAACACGAGAAGGAGGATTGTGACGAGGAGGAGGGAGAGAGGGAGAAGCACGGCAGGAAAGAGAAGCACGAGAAGGAAGATTGTGA
The DNA here is from genome assembly GCA_003314085.1 of Hymenopellis raphanipes. Taxonomy (NCBI): domain Eukaryota; kingdom Fungi; phylum Basidiomycota; class Agaricomycetes; order Agaricales; family Physalacriaceae; genus Hymenopellis; species Hymenopellis raphanipes. The sequence goes on from QLPD01002400.1 coordinate 5,355, forward strand.
TGAGGAGGAGGAAGAGAGGGAGAGGCGCAACAGGAAGGAGAAGCACGAGAAAGAGGATTGCGAGGAGGAGGAGGATGAGAGGGAGAGGCGCAACAGGAAAGAGAAGCACGAGAAGGAGGACTGCGATGAGGAGGAAAAAGAGAGGAAGAAGCATGGTAGGAAGGAAAAACACGAGAAGGAGGAGGATTGCGATGAGGAGGAAGAAGAGAGGGAGAGGCGCAACAGGAAGGAGGATTGCGATGAGGAGGAAGAAGAGAGGGAGAGGCGCAACAGGAAGGAGAAGCACGAGGAAGAGGACTGTGATGACGAGGAAGAAGAGGAGAAGAAAAAGCACTGGTAATCATCAGGCCCATAACTTATATTTATGTACCGCGACTTGCTCCATGATGACTCGAGAGTCTCTACTTCCACTGCCACCCTGTCACCATCTCTGTCTGCCTGTTTTTACCAGGCCGCCATCTTCTTCATCTGTTCCTTGTTGTCCTGGCTCACGGCGCTATAAAGCTTGATTAGTATCCTGGTCGACAAATTTCATGCAAAGAAAGCCCACGCCAGGTTCAGGTTCTACGACTGTGTAAGACGTGGAGGACAGGCGACGGAAGGAAAAATCACGTACAAATGGCCACTTTGCCCTCGATGGCAACAGACCAAGTGTGGTAGCATCCGTCGTCGCCTCGAAGGGTGCTCCTTGTGTGTACAACAGTAACTGAGTAAGTTGACAAATAAATTGTTGCCTTTTTTTAGCTTTTAATAGCGAAAACACGCGGAACACGGACTCAGATGATGTTAGCGGTATGGAGGCTCTACCAGGCTCTACCCGACTTTGAAGGGGTGAGCAAATACACCTATAGAGTGGTGGCATATGGTGATGGAATATGATGAGCTTATACCTCATGTTGCAGCCTATGTATATGAACTTTTCGAAGTTGTGCTCCGAGAGCCTATGTATGTGCCTGATTGGTATCAGTAATTACAAGTTTGACTTTTCACTCCCGCATTGTGCGGACGTACCCGACAGGGACCAATCTAGATCAATTAAGGAGAAAGTGGGTTCGGTACCGTAGCATGTAGTGTAGTACGGACCGTGCTGTGTTCTATATGGGCTAGATGCACTTTAAAATATATCTATCTATCTATCAGAGTCATCAGATCAACAGCAAGTTGGCGGTGAGTCTATATATAGACTCGGCCTGGAGCATTGATGATAGACCATCTGTACCCCTGCCTTAATACCAAGAGCCCTGAAAGTTGGACACTTACTTCCGTTCTCGAACAAGCATCGCCTTCTTGATAGAGCTATAAAGCCTTGTTGGCGTTCCTGTCTGCGAGTACGCCTTCTATGGACACCCCAGCTGCTCCAGACACTTCCCCGCCTCCTGTGTACTCAGCAACCAGTGGTTATGTGCCGATCACAGCTCCCCCTCCGTCTTACTACTCGAAGATTGGGAAGAAGACCATTGGAGAGCCCTTGGTCACCGTGCCAGAGCTGAAGGCACACCTACGCTTGTTGAAAGCGTTCTCAGACTTGAAACAGCGCGTGGAGAGCGTTCCCGGGACGGAACTGGGCTTGCCAGCTAGCCAGACAGATAAAGTGCTTAATTGGCCACTGTTCGTGGCATTGGCTGTAGAGCGGTACGCTAGTGCTTAAATGACTGACAATCGGGCTGGCGTTGACGACTTGCTTGAGCTTCGAACGGTTCTGTTTGACGTTGACAAGTGCGGAGGCGAATGTACCTATCCCTGATAACTCATCTCTGCCTCCTCTTGACGTGTTCATGGTCCGTCCTTCCATCTCGTTTACTGACCGGGTACGCTAATGTCGTCGAAGGTGTGGCATGCCTATCTATTGAATCCGATGTATGTTTTACATGTCTCACTACGCGCTCATCCGCTTAGGTTTGTATTAGACGCTATGCGGAAGATGCGGACACTAGGGGCAGTGTTGGTCGATTGAAGAGACTCGGCCAGGTCCTTGACCAACTCGTCAGCTAACCAAGCGCGTTCGGCGACCTTGTCTTAATGCGCTTGTAGGAATCGGTCGCATCAATACTCACGACGCCCGCTTTGGCGAATCGCGAAGAGAAGTGGACAAAGAAGACAGGCCTTGCTTTCGATCCTTTTGAATCAGCGAAGCGACTCCAACACCGTGTTATCACATGTCCTAAATGCTCGAAGCAGTCTTCCGTTCGTATGTATCTTGGTATTGACATCGCAATCGTTCGTACTCACAAACTGGACCATATAGCGCTCCTCGACGAGAATGGCAAAGGATACTTGCAGCATGACTTCAGTTACATTTGCAGAAGCTGCGCTTTTCCTATAACCAAAGACACTTTGGCTATGGACAAGCTTGTAAAGGATCTCACGAATAATAACGCTCTCCCGTACGTATTCAGATTCTTGCAATGTTTCGTTGTAATCGTTGTTGAAGTTCTACAGAGGTACATTGTACACGCTCAACGCTCCGCCCGATTTCAAGCAGGCAATAAACATCAAGAAGCGCATCCTGCTAAGCAAGGCCTTGGCTCAACCTAAGGATACTTCCGTACAGAATTGGATCTGGAACATCAAGATGAAGCAGGAGTTTTCTCTTGCGAAGGTACAGGCGGCTATGTTGGTACACATGAAGGGTCGAGGGGCTATGACGTGAGTTGTTCGAACGTTTTGACTGGCGACGTACTGACGGGCTTGAAAAGGATCCGAAGGATTATGAATGCGTACACCGATGATAGGATATTTTCGCTTGATCTTGTCGGAGCGGTGAGTGACTCTGCTGCATCCCAACCAGAACGATGATGCTCATGTTGTCATCAGGTCATCCGACAGGAATCCTTCGTGCACAAGATGAACGACTTGAGGTGGACGTCTACTGATTTCTTTGAGGATCCTGAAGATAAGATGCTTTTACACGCTATCGCCCGATATCACGCGTAAGTTTCACCGAATCTCAATGATGTGCGCCTGACAGCTTTGCTCTATTCAAGATTCCTTGACCTGATGTCCTCCTCGCCTGCCTCTTTCTTCGTTCCGACTTTGGACATCGATCTCGCTTGGCACACGCACCAACTTCAGTCAGTCAAGTATCACAACGAATGCTTTGCCTACGTTGAGCGCTATGTCGACCACAACGACCGCGTTGAAGAGGACAGGCTGTCGAATGCTTTTGATATCACCTGTCGTGCATGGGAGGTAAGACTCGACTTTGCTCTTGACGATAAACCTCCTCAGTTTGCCTTTCAGGACCGTTTCCACGTCCGCTACACACATTGTGGCTGCCCTGCTCCTGGAGAAAAGGTTACACAGCGACTGAGCCGCTTCCTCAAGGGCGACCGCGAAGCACCCTCCGAACTGGTGCCGCCCGCAGACCGCAGCGATCTCCTCGGCGCCACCCACCCTTCAGATCATAACGCCGTATACACCTTCAGCCACGCTGGGGGGAGCGAAGCGGCGCGTGCTCGCCGACGGGAGAAATATGAGAAGCGTTTACAGCGAGAGAAGGAGAAAGGCACGTTGGATGAGAAACGGAGAGATGGACATGATCCGGCTTTCTTGATGCCCATGCCCCTGTACTACGCGCCGATTGGGTGTGTGGCGGCGACTGGGTATGTCGTGGGTGCTGGTGGAGGGACGGCTTCTTGCGCTGCTGGGGTTGGTGGTTGTGGGGGTAAGTTGTTTCTTCAAGATTTCAGATTTTCGAATTTTATCGTTCGTCCTAGGGGGATGTGGTGGTGGAGGTGGCTGTGGAGGTGGAGGTGGTTGCGGCGGCGGTGGTGGTGCTGGATGTGGAGGGGGAGGCGGAGGAGGCGGATGTGGAGGTGGAGGTGGAGGAGGTTGTGGCGGAGGAGGTGGAAGTTAATCCGATCTATTCGCATCTTGTGTACCAACCGCTTCCTAGGCCGCATCATTCCTAACAATGTACATGTAAGTATCTAGCTGTATTTACCATTTGTACTGATCATGATCATGCTCACCATGCTTTGATTACGTAAATCGAAGGTCCTTTCATTCTAACCGTCAACGCGTTTCCTCATCCAGCTCCTCATCCCGACGGTTTCTTCTTGGGTATCGGCTCATTTAATGGCAGAAACGCGTCACGATGCCCCTCTCCCCCCCAGTTCCGTTTCTGGCTTAAAGGTATCTAAATTTCTTTTGTCCAATGATCAGCAAGCTTAATCTTTCAAAGAGTGCTGCCACTTCCTTCTTGGGTTCATCCATTTGTATCAAAGCCATTCATGGTCTTATCCACAAATTTCCGGAGAGCCCTCCATCTTCCCCGATATCTTGGACGTCGTGAAAGCCTGGCTTCAACGCGATCCGTCGTTGGACGAGTTTAGAGCTCAAATTGTCTGTGTCGACGCGATTAACACCGTGCTTTCTCTGATGCCCGTACCGAGCGTGTCGTGGATGGTGCGGCGCTTCGAGCTCTGCGTCTCGAGATGGTGCATGCAGGTCATCGAGTGCTTTATCATTGCATCGTGGAGGTCAGTCCTGTACAGGACCTCGGTCTATCAGATACTTGAAGCTATCGCACGGCTTTACGAGAAGATAACCCGGGATGAATTTGATTCTACGGGATACTTCTATAGGCGCTTCGCGTCGCCTTCATTCATCAAACGCTTACTTCTGGCATCAGGAATAGCCCCACTGGCAAATATCAGCTAAAAACACTAGAATACCTGAAATATCCACAGAATAGCAGGAATTAGCTGTTTCAGTAGATTTGTTGGAATTGTAAATCTTCGGTATCCCCCCTATTGCCCGAAGTTGATTTTAGCTCCAAAAAGCCTGTATCGGAGCCCTTCCGTGCAAGATTTGCCACACCTTTTTGCTTGTTTTCACTGCGGGAACACACGAATGGAGAGTGAAAGAACACATGTATTGCCTAACTACGGACACAAGGGCTATGATACGGCACAGTAGATGCAATGACATTATAGACAGTATATAAACAAAGTCATCAGGACCAACCGCCATCGACGAGAGAGAGCACTATGAGAGACGATGATCAACGGAGTCCGACATGAAGGCAAAGATGTTCACATACCGAGGCAGTCTCCCAGCGCACCAAACCGAGCATTGTTGGCATCGACATCGGTCCGAATGGCATCACTCTTGACGTCTCATCGTTGGCGAGCGCCGTTGCCTACATACCGGCGCTGCGGTGTCGTTCCTGTAAAAAAAAACTTAGCCTTCTACGTTCGTGGTGCATAGGCAGCACACGACATATCCCGAATAGTCGTCAGCACGGTCGCGAGCGTGTCAAGAGCAACTATCAGGCATTAATTGATCTAGACAATGATTATTTTTGTGGGGAGACAGGACTGTGAGCGGCATGTCGTTTACTCAAGTAGGTGGACGGGTTGAGCCGGGCAAGGCAGTTCAAAGTAGTCCGCAGCGATATTGGTGACGATATATCGTCCTGGAGATGGTTGAGGGAGATTATGCATAAGGAGAAGGGAAACATACCTTGGCTATGGACTAACGCTAACGGATGTCTGGCACGGAGGTGGAGGTCCCAAGCGAGATTTGATTTGTCAACAAACCTGCCGACGAGCGTGTAGCTGGCGTTCGACGTCCATTGGAAAGCGACTGAAAAGATGACGTGAGCAAAAGGTGGTGCGATTGTAGAAGGCCGAAGGACGAGGCGCGGGCACACGGAATGTGAATGTGCAGGTTGGTTCGTCGAGGGTAATTGGGAGGGCAAACAAAAAGACGCGCCTTGCCATCTTCTTCTATGGGGCCCAAAATGGTCTTCACAACAGCCATCGCTGTTACTACTCTCTTGCTACGCAAACTCGTCAATGGCGGCACAGCTTGTTCGTGATCATCGCGCCTCGTAGTCGCCGTCAGGTGAGTGCCCGGCGAGATTTGACTCTGATGTGGTCGTTCGGGTCGTAGTGCGTGGCCGAGACATGCTCTATAGAGATGATGAGCTCTATGCCATGCAATATTATAGCGAGGAAGGCGGAGTGTACGGGTTGGTTCAACGAGGGAATGGCGTTTAAAAAATACGCGCCCGGGTATTTTCTACGTTGGCCAAAATGCTCCCCACAAATGCCGTTACTGTTGCTGGTTGCCGGTTACGCGAAAGCGGAGATGTGGGGCGCGGACTGGGCGTGGATATCGCCCGTAGTGGTCGTGGCGAGAAGGAAAGGAGTGTTGAACCATATTTGGCCATGGTCTTTCTAAAGCGGGCTGATCGGTCCATCGGTCCGGGACGGAGTTTCAAACGGACTTAACGATTTTCGTTTCGATCAGCTTGCTCACTGCCTCCATCGACCAACCAAAGCTAATGCAGCTGCGCCAACACAGTAGAACTCAGGCATGTCAATCCATAGAGCCACTTGAGCCCAAATACATTGCTGAAAATATTTTACTTCTGTCCTTTGTCTGTTCTTGGTCAAAAACATACTAATCTTGGCTTTTTCAAGCTAAACCTTCCATGTCTACAAATATTGACTTTTTCATCACATTTCTGGAGAAATTTGCCAGTGGGGTTTTTCCTGATGGGTGTGGGTTCGCACTGCAGCCACACCCAGATATATCAATGCTTTCCACGCCATTTCACCTGTTCCCCTCGCCCTTCATCGCGCCTTTCTTTCAGTTCCTGATGACACTGAAGCTGAAAGCGCGTCCGTAGTCACGAAGATATTTGATGCTGTGTCCAAGGCGGACGTCAAGTCCTGTTTACAGAGCTTGCTCATCGCCGATCCTCAAAGCAACAGCTACAGGCTATCGACCGCATTTCGCTTCCTCTCTGCTTCTTCTGTGTTTCGGCGCGCCCTTCTCTCGCATCGTTCACTGTACACGATACGCAGTTTCAAGAGGGTTGTTCGCGATTGGCGGCGCACGCCTCAGCCGCACTTAGCCTGGGGACCTATCCCACATTCGCGTGCCTACATGTTCTACATCGGCACCATCTATGATCTGGAGGGCCGTCGCTGGATCGAAGAAGGTCTTAAAATGTGCCTCCTTGATGGCTTGTGGCGATGCGATGTACTTTGTAGGCCTTATGACGAGGAGGGCGGGCCCCATGGAATCGTTGTTGCTTCGATACGTATTTCGGCTGGGCATGCACGAGAGGCGCATGACTCGGCGGTTTCCTTGACCTCACCAAGGGATGACGACGCTCGCGCTTGCTCATACTATAGTAGGCATAGGTTACCTGGCTACGATGAAGGAACGAAGGCAGAAACACGGTGAAAGGAATAGTAATGTGTAGTGTTATACTCGTCCGGGCATGAAACCACGTTGGGATTGTAAACATTGGCGGTCTTCGCTGCGGTTCGTATCAGAAAACATTTCTTCCAGTGACAAGAAATTTGGAAGTGATTACCCGATCGGGAGAAAAGTTGCACGTGGAATCCCTTGCCTAATTTCCGCCACGTCCCCAGCCGACAAGACATTATTTTCGCAAGGAAAGAAGACGCTACCGCCGTTTCTGCGGTAACGAAGAAGCAGGTGGTGAGCGTGAGGTCGGCGAGTGCCGGTACTACATAGCTCAACCATGGCATGCTCGAGGGCCTCTCCCTCCGAGTCAGAGCCCGGGCGCCCGTCCTAACCAAAGGATGATGGGTACCCTTCTTACTCCATCGCCTTTATCGTTTCCGATCTTTATGCGCTTCTTTTCTAGCTGATGGCCGTGGCAAATGATACCGTTCGGGTGTCACTGCTTATCAGTTCCACACGCCAGATAAGAATTCAATAAGAACAGTTGGGGATGTGCGGGGCTCCTGTTTTCCTCTGCGCTCCATGTCAAGTGTAACGACAGTTTTACCACAAGGCGCGGGATATGGTGTTGGTACGTTGAAAGCTCGCTTTCCTCGTATGGTTTACTCACTCGTCTCGTTTAGTTGTTGGTACGACCACAGTGTTTGATGTTTACGTCCAATAATATCCAATCAGGAATCGGCCTTTTCTTCAGCGTGTTTATGCTCGGCTTGACCGCCATTCAAACACGATACACCCCATTCTCACCAAAAAACTCAGAAGAGTTCAGTAGCGCTTCGCGAAGCGTGAAGCCTGGACTCATCGCGTCTGGAATCGTCTCAGCCGTTTGTTATTCATTTGCCCTTCATCAGCTGTAGATTCACGTATTCTCAGTGGACTTGGGCGGCTACATTGGTATGCTTATATTTACCTCCTGTGCTCCATTAATCAAGTCTAGTTGCAAAGTAGCGCAGTCGCGTACAAGTATGGTACGTGTCAATTCCCCTTCTCCCCGTATCGGAACTTAACTATCAAATCAGGTATCAGTGGGCCCTGGTGGTACGGAGGTCTGTTTCCCCAGATTCGATAGCGTTCCCCGCAATTGACTATTCGGGGTTTAGCCGGGGCTACAATTCAGGTTTTGCTATTTGCGATGGTACGCGTTCGACACTACTCGGGACGGCTGCCACCTAACATTAGTGTAGCTGGCTGCTAAACTGAAAATGAACGCGCCGTATGCGCATACTTGGTTGGAGATTGTGGGTGCGCGATGGGGAAAGACGGCGCATTTGGTGTTCATGTTCTTTGGGTAATGGTTTTAATTTCCCTTTTCTTACCTTCCTGTTCACCCCGGCAGACTGGCGACCAACATCATCGTGAGCTCTATGCTCATTTTAGGCGGAAGCGCGACTGTTACGGATTTGACTGGGATGAGTACTTTGGCGGCATGTTTCTTGATACCGCTAGGTGTCGCGATCTACGTGGTGGTGGGCGGAATGCGATCCACCTTGTTATGCGATTAGTGAGTTCACTCCGAAAAGATTATAACCAATGATTTACCCTTCCTTCGCAGCACGCACACTACTGTGCTCTTCGCTATCATCCTAGTATGCTCCATCACTTCTCCCCCATCTAGCACTAATACATTCCCCAGACCTTTGTATTCACGGTATACGCCACAAGCGATAAAATTGGAAGCCCCGCGAGGATGCACCAGCTTCTCACTGCGGCTGCCCAGACGCATCCTGTTTCTGGCAACGCACACGGGTCGTACGTCACTATACGCTCTAAGAACGGGCTGATATTTGGTGTTATCAATATCATTGGGAATTTCGCGACTGTGTTCCAGGACCAGGCGTATTGGCAAAGGGCGATCGCAAGTAGGCCGGCGAGTACGGTGAAGGCGTATTTGTTGGGTGGATTGGCTTGGTGCGTTTCCTCCAGCTGTCCTGGGCTATTATTAATTTTGAGTGGATCCGCAGGTTCGCTATTCCGTTCACACTGGCGACTACGCTCGGTTTGTCTGCTGTAGCGCTAATGGGCGACCCGGATATGAAGACGCTGTCGCCCGCGGACGTGTCGGCGGGGTTGCCTGCTGCAGCTGCGGCCGCGGCGCTCCTTGGAAAGTCGGGTGCTGCTGCACTGCTGGTGTTGTTGTTTTTGGCTGTGACGTCTGCGACGTCGGCAGAGCTGATTGCGGTGTCCTCGTTGCTTACTTATGATGTGTACAAGGTATGCAATCGGGCACGCGATTTTGTGGCGTGCGATGAAATAATACGTGTCCTGCTAGAAATATATCAATCCCAAGGCCACGGAGGAGCAGATTTTGAATGTGGGGCATATGATGGTGCGAGGAGGCCTCTTGTAAGAGAGTGGTCGTGTGCTGATTGCATAGGTTAGGTTGCGGTCTATGCGCTGGTTATGGCGCTGGCAGGTCTTATTTTTTACTACATCGGGGTATCTATGGGTTGGTTATACGTACGTTCCTTGATTTTTTTTAAGTTCAAGGTTCCTCTGCTAATCTAAAACTTTCTAGACCTTCATGGGCGTCATCCTGGGGTCAGGCGTGGCGCCGATCGCGCTGTGTATAACGTGGAGCAAGGCGAACAAGTGGGGGTGCATTGGGGGATCGCTCATGGGGTTCGCGGCGGGGATTGTGGCGTGGCTGGTTACGACGAGTACGCTGAATGGGGGTGTGATTAATGTTACGGTGGGTGGTGGTCTTTTTTGTTTCTGGTTCAAGGACAGAGTCGCTGATGTTTATTGACAGACTAGTGGAGGTACGTCTGACTGGGATTCTTCTTCGTATTCGAAGGTGGCATTGATGACGCTATATGGGTAGGTGACTATCCTATGCTTGCGGGCAACCTAGCTTCGATTGGAGTTGGAGCGATTGTTGCTGTCGCGTCTTCCTTGATTGTGAGTACGCCTACCCCGACGCTTTTTCTTACCTGTTGATGAAAGTCTGTAGTGGCCAGAGAATTTTGATTTTGAGATTACACGCGCTCTGAATAGGAGCAACGTGGAGCATACTACGAAAGAGAAAGAGATGCAGGATGAGAAGAGTCAAAAGATCGACGCCGAGGTGACTCCTGTGGATGAGGAGGAGGATAAGGATGAACTTGATCCTGTGGCGTTGAGAAAGGCGTTTCGATTCGCGGCGTGGGCTTCTTTGGCTTTGGTACGTCCATAACCCCTTTCTCTTGCTCCCCACGCTCCTTGACTAATGGACTTGGAAGCTGTTGATTATGATCATCATCATCCCGTTACCGCTGTTCTTCGCGTCGACGGTGTACGGGGAGGGCGGGCTCACGGCGTGGGTTGTTATTGGGATCATATGGACGTTTTTGTCGGCGTTTACTGTTGTACTCTATCCGTTATGGGAGAGCCGCGGTGCGTTGATGATGATTGGGCGGGGGATTGTGAAGGTAAGTCGTGTCGTCGTTTTCGTCTTTTGGGAGTGATGTGAATTGTGATGATTATAGGATGTGTTTGCAAAGGGAGGAGGGAAGTATGCGGCTCATGATCATCATGCGCATCCTGCGTAGATGGGGAGTTGTGTTGTGTTGTGTATGTTGAATGAATGTTTTTCTTTTCGCAGAAGGGGCCGGCTATCGGAGATGATCCCGTATCCGTGGCCGAGTTTGACGGCTTTACGTCCTCACCGCGTCCTTCTCCTTCTCCTCACAAGCAGTCTTTCTTTGAGCTAATTTCTAGTTGCTGGTTGCTGGTTTCATTGACTGGAACAGCTATGGGATGTCCGGACGACCGGAGACACTAAAGACCTTGTCCCTTTCCCTCGAAATCGACAGAGTAATCTCAACAGCGTTGTTCAACTCGTTGCGGTAACAGAGAGGCGATGGCTGCCTGTGCCGATCATGCGGTGGTACGATGTGGTAGCAAACTCAAGCTGTCTGCAGCAGCGCCATATGAGCGGACGCCTCATGAAGCCACCTTGAAGCTTCTGTGGCATGTCGCTTCTCTAAAAGATCCACGGGCTTGTAAACGCGTCGTTGGACTTGTACACTCGTGTGCACCTTCACCCCATGGAGGTTGCATGCTGTCAACTCAAGGTTCCGCCTCCCCATCTTGACAGTTGTTCCGCCGATCGGCGGCCTGGATGAGGACGTAAAGTGGGGTGGCTGGGTGCGTGTGCGATAATAGGCTACTTCTTCCTCTTGCTTCGGGACGTCTTGGAAGCTGGTAGGGTGTGGGGGGTCGAGGTTAAAGTCAACGTAAGTGCCCAGTTTTCTTCTTCTCCCTTTTCTCTCGCTTCCCCATGTCTCATTCGAATCATAGTGGCCGTCGGGATACTGTCGTCGTCGAGGCAGACGACTTGCATGAGAAGGTGCTAGAAGCGGATGTGCATCCGGATGGTGGCTTGCGTGCTTGGTTGGTCGTTGTCGGGGTGAGGCATTACTGTCTCCTTTGTGCTGTGTATCTGAGTTGAGGTTGTGATATCTAGACGATGCTCATCACTTTCACGCTGTATGTGGGATGTGTTGACTGTTAAGTGGCGAGAGTGCTGATACTTCAACTGGGATAGATTTGGCTTGGTGAACTCGTGGGGGGTAAAGTGTTTCTCTCATACTTACTGTGACCGTGAGCTCAATATTGTATGTAGGTCTTCCAGTCTTACTACCAGACAAATATTCTGCAGACTCGTTCGCCGTCTGATATGTTCGTCCCGCATCTACTTACTCATGCGCTGTCTATCTGAAAAGAGGATCCCTTTTCAGCGCATGGATAGGCTCAATCCAATACTCGCTCATGTTCCTGCCTTGCCTGGTATGGGGCCGGCTGTTCGACATCGGCTACTACAAATCGGTGGTCCTCGTCTGCTACATAATGCTCGTCATATCCGCATTACTCGTCGCGGAGTGCCGCGAATATTGGCATTTCGTGTTATGTCAAGGGTTCGCCATCGGCGTAGGTCTCTCTCGTTCCATTGGTCTTCTCCCTGGCTCTCAACATCGTAACTCCAAAGCTATCTGGGAGCGGAATTTTAGCACCAGCACCGGCTGTCATATCTCAGTGGTTCAAGGCCCGGCGCGGTCTGGCGATGTCTATTTACTCGTCAGGCTCGTCTCTTGGTGGAACAATCATCCCTATTCTTACTAGGGAGTTGATTCCTAGGATTGGGTAAGAGTCCTTCAAGATATGCGTATCACGAAGCGCTCACGGGTCACGTCAAAGATTTCGTTGGACCATGCGTATTCTCGGGTTGATTAGTGTTGTAACGTTGGGTATCGCAATCATGGTAGGCCCTCTCAGTCACGAAAATAACTCGTCATTGATAGTGGCGACGCCCACAGCTCTTGAAGAGACGTATTCCTCCCATGAAGACAAGCACCGCGCTGTTCAACTTCAAAGCCTTCAGATCAGGCGCATACACCGCATATTGTCTCTCAACCCTCTTCATCTTCCTCGGAATCTACACCGTGCTCACGTACATCGACATCGGCGCCGTCTCGCACGGCATCTCGCCCAACTTTGCTTTCTACCTCGTTTCCATCGCCAACGCGAGCTCTGGCCTCGGGCGCTACTGCGCTGGATTGTTCGCAGACCGCATGGGGCCGATGAACGTCATGATGCCGATGACCCTCGCGTGTGGCGCGCTCACGTACGCATGGCCGTTTGCGCATACAAAGGGCGCACTGGTGGCCATTGCTGTTCTTTATGGGTACCACGCGTCTTCTTGATTGCTGCGTTCAGGTTTATTAATCCGTTTGTATACGAAGATACGCGACTGGCTCGTTCTTAGCGCTTACCCCTAACCCCGTCATGGAGTTTGGTGATCCCTCTGACATTGGCAAGAACGTTGGTATGATGATGAGCATTATTGCGTTGGGAGCTCTCGCTGGTCCGCCGATTTCTGGAGCGATTAATTCCGCAACGGGTGGCTTCGTGGCTGTAGGATGTTTCGCCGGTAGGTCCCCTCGACATTAACGTTATTCTTTCTAGCTAAGCACGTTTTTAGGGAGCGCCGTTCTGCTGGGTGTCGGGTTGATGGTATGGAGCAAGTACCTTGCTCTTGGAAGTGTCTACGGAAAGCTATAGCGTACGAAAAGACATTAAAGTTATATACGAGATTGCAGCTTACATAGAATGCGGGGATGGACAGTATGTAAATAAAGCGCCACATGAAGTTAGAATCATATAGACATCGAGCCCGAACCGTTCCCGGTCAGAAAGTATCCGGATCCTCAAAAGATTCGATGTCATCTCCGTCCAGCCATCCGCCCTTCTTAGCCGCGCTATCCTCTTCGCCGACTAATATCGCATCATCCACATCAACGGAAGCATCATTCTCGTCGCATTCCGTCTCGCCCAGCTGCGCCCCAGCGCCACATTTCGCCAGGACAAACCTCATGCCCGAAAATGCCTTATGACTCGGCGGGCCTCGCAACGGATGTGAAGAGCCTAGTGCGTCTCTCGCTTTGAGAACACCACCCACTTCCATTGCAATGTCATTCCGACTCCAAGCTCCCACACGCCATCCCCCATCTGGATCCGCAGTAGTCTTCTCGACGAGCCAGCGCCGCACATCCAGCACCGAAGCCCATGCGTCTTTCTCCTGGTTTAGGTTGTCGAAGAAGTCCGGTTTGTAAATCTTCTGAGACTTGCGCTCCACCGGAGACGGCAAAGCGTGCAGGGTGCCCATCGTGAGGAGATGGAAGCGATGCGGATTGGCTTGGTACCACTGGTGGACAGCATTAACGAGATTCAGAGGAAGAAATTGGGTGGCTTACAGATTCGCCGCCGCTGGAGTCGACCCAGCTGAGGTTGTCCGCGATGCCAGCTAGTTCGTCGATGTCACCACAAAATTGGGTATAATTTTGGTGGATGTACAGAGAGAATAAGGATGAGTCGATCGGTGAATCGGCATACAGTTTCTTATAACCAATAGTCAGTAAGATGTACGCGGAACGTCATAAAGACCATACATCAACATCGACTCGACTCGTCCGACGCTTATGTTCCGATAAGAACTTCGGAAGGGGTGGTGGATCTTTTAGTTGGGCATCCAAATCTTTCTCTTTCTGAATGTCCTTCGCAGAAGCTGAAGGCGCTGGTGGATCACCTTTCCCTGAAAGGGGTTGTCGATTGGAACATTGAACAACAGTGATTAGCGACTTACGTTTGTTGTACAAGACTTTGCCGATGAGATGGAAAAGTGCGAGGCTTTGTTCTCTCCGGGTTACGGATTCCATGACGGTCAACTTCTCTCGAGTTTTGGACCGCTTCTTGGTCTGTCGAGCAGCACAGGAGAATTGAAGCGCGTTGATGGCACTCCGGATATCACCATTCGCGCTTTCGACAACTAAATCCAGAACTTCCTTCGTAGGTTGACCTGAAGACCCAAAATGCCGCTTTAAAAGGGCCTGCAGAGCTTTCTTTAGAAAAGTCGCCGCAATGGGATTGAATCTATACAGAGCATCAGATATAAGGAGTCTTCCGTGTCGACCAACTTACCGGATTTGCGCCACATATGGACCATGAAGAAGACTGGAAGGTATAACAGTGCGGATATCAACGACACCACTATTATCTTTGCCCCACGAGCCGGCAGCTAACCGTTCGTCACTGGCCTCACCGCGAAGTCCAGCGTCACTAATGATAAATACCAGCGGGACAGTGTACTCTGCGCTAGACGCGACCAAAGATTGCAGGGCGTCGTGAAATCGAGTTTTTGTGTCGCTGTGAAGAATATTCGGGAGGTCCTCAAGGAGAACCACTTGACGTTTAGATCTTGACGAGGATGACGAAGACCCGGTGAAGAGGTTTTGACAGGACGACGCTCTGGCCAGGAATGATTCAAATTTGACAAAAAGAGTATCGTCGTCATAGTCTGGGGAAAATTGGTCGTTGCCGAAGAGCGAAGAGTTCTGGCTAGCTGCGCTGCCCCATTCGAGAATTTCGAAGTCTAGTTCTCTAGCCAGTATTCTCATTGTGGTCGTTTTCGCCGTTCCTGCGGGGCCTGTTAACGCCAAGATTTTCTACGATATTGGTAAGTATAACCAGGTAACAACGGTCTATGGGAACGCATACTCTGTGCTTGTTACGCCCTTGGAAAGCCTCCGTCAACCATGCCCTAACGTCCTCGACCTTTCTTTTGTGCACAGCGAGTTCTTCCTATACATTCTGTAAGATCCAACTGTTGGCAAATTATAAAAAGTACCTCTGTCGTAGGTTCATAGAGATCTACCCATAGTTGTGACTGATCAGGAGAATCGATGTGCTGAGGGCGACTTCGGACAGGTTTGTCGTCGTCGTCGTCGCCGGTCAAGTCGATGACTACCTTTGCTTTCCCTTTACCCTTTGGGTCGGTTGCCTTCTGTGAGGACTGAGACAGAGATTGGGGCACATTTACAAACTAAATAATTTGAAGTCAATTCATATGAGCATTGAACGTTCGCGCTTACTGCTGTTAATGGGTTTATTCGTTTCGCTGTTGTCGTCGACTCCGGCTTGTTCAGCGAGTTTACTTTGAGTGCTGCCTTGGAGGTCTTTTTCGCTGTCGTAGTTCTCTGACTCGAGTTCGTTGGCTGCGACGACCTTGGTGCCATGGTGGTAAGAGCCAAATAGTGGGTGTGGGTAGAACAAGATGATGGTCGAGAAACACGTCTGGTCACGGACACGTGATCGTTTGTTGCCAAAAGTGTGACATTAGTCATACTTTCACACTTTATGACCTCCCCTCATCAAGAAGGAAAGATACCGTGGCACTGTAAGTATTAATATGAATGAAGCAACAGATAGTACTGACTATTGATTTAGGTCTCACAGAATATGTATCCTTGGACAAATACCCAGCTACTCCCTTCTCCAGTGACTTCAGATTGCACAAAAAATCTGATCCAGAGGCTAGAAAGAAATCATTCATCCATTTTGCCCGTGTTCTTGCGGCCCGTATCGCGGAATATGCGGAGGGCCAGATCTCTGCAGTCCCCAAGCCTGATGCATCCGTGCAGGAATGGAAATTCGCAGGCGTCTCAGAAGATGCTCTATTTCCACTAGAATTTCTTCACGGTATGAAGGAGCTTCAGAACGAACCGTCGTACGAAGGCTACGCACGTCGAGAGAAATGGGAAGAGATATCCTCCGAATCTGACGAGGCCGCTGCTATCGTCGTTTATGCCATGACCAAGCCTTCGAAACCATTCCTTTACTTGCCGACTCTCTTATACCTTGCACAACATCCCCGTGTTCCCATGTCGCAGCTTAGATCTATTTACACATCTGGTAGACGTTGCTCTTTCTTTCCCGTTTCGGTTTGCTCATTTCCTCACAGGCAACGGAGATCCCGGCCTTGATGTATACGCCCTGGAATGGACGCTGAACCGATATCTGTTTCTCAACCTTGTTCTTGCTCTCGACTCTGGAGAGTCATTTGACTCAGGCAGGGATATGCCGTATCGGCTCAAAATCCAGACGGATGTCCAACAAACGGGGGCATGGTACTACCACGACGAAAATCTCCACCGGGCATTTTGGGGAGCCCGTGATACTGTACCAGAGCAGCTGAAGGATCCACAAGCAAGAGCAGCATATAGCCATCGATGTTTCTCGGTCCTAGTATCATGGTATGCGCTGATGTCCCAGGCTGTTGCCAGAGACAGAGCTATCA
The DNA here is from genome assembly GCA_003314085.1 of Hymenopellis raphanipes. Taxonomy (NCBI): domain Eukaryota; kingdom Fungi; phylum Basidiomycota; class Agaricomycetes; order Agaricales; family Physalacriaceae; genus Hymenopellis; species Hymenopellis raphanipes. Next base: position 22,195 of record QLPD01002400.1, read on the forward strand.
ATTTA
>QLPD01002401.1:0-16371 GCA_003314085.1 Hymenopellis raphanipes
CACTGAGCATGAATACTGGGAGGTAGTGATAAGGGTGGGATTTCCGGTGATTTTGGCCAGACCCGCAATAATTTCAGCGGGAACCCGCACCCGCGCCACGGAACCGGGTGAGTCGCGGGTACGGGTAGGGGTCCAAACCGAAATACCCGCGGGACACCCGCGCTATTCACTAGCTACCGTGGAGGGGTATGGTACCCGAGCACGAGAAGAATGGCGTGCCTTCGTCGGCGACGAGTCTGGGCAAATATTTGCGGAGGCGAAACTGGTCTCATGGAAGCGAAGAAGGGAAACTGCTGGATAGTCCGTCGTGTCTTGCTTTGGGCGATACGTCTGCAGAATAAAAACAGCCTTTCAGGATTATTTCGGTGAAAATAGGCCTGAAAACGCACCAACGGGCCATATCTGCCTTGCACATATCCTGTCAGCTTAGGCTGCTTGGGTGACAGCCAGAAGCTAGTTCTCCAGTCACCGCTGTACGTTTCGGAGCGCGAATAAAGGCCAAGTAGGACGTAGAAAGGGCGTGTGTATAATGGTCGTCCGTGTCGACATGATGGTTTATAGCGGTTTTCATAATGATGCGGAAAACCACTGATTTTTTGGTGTATGGTCGTGTTGTCATTTACCTCGGGTTCCTCCTGTCTCCCGCCATTTCCTTCGTTGCCTGACACCCTTTACTGCATGTTGACGCCGCTATTAGGCCTGAAAACTTGCATAGGAATAGTAAATGTACGATAATCATCATTTGGCATCCCCAAATTGCATCAAACACGCTGCATTCGGTGCTTGCCTTTGCCTTCGGTGATTGACTGGCCAACTCGACTACTTCGACACCTCCCGAGAGACGTAGGTACATGTGTAGAGCAAATATATACCCTGTGAATATTTCCCAGTAAATCCGCACTTAACCTATAGGCCCCACAGTCCACTTGCGTGAGTGCTAAGTAGATTTCACGGCTGTAAGGATTCATGGTGACCCCGACATGGTAGGATAGAAAAATATGATATATTTTGCATGTTTAACATACAAGGGACGTCTGGCGCACATCTGCACGGCCGTGAAGGGTGTCGGGCAACGCAGGAAATGGCGGGAGACAGGAGGAACCCGAGGTAAATGACAACACGACCATACACCAAAAAATCAGTAGTTTTCCGCATCATTATGAAAACGGCTGTAAGACAAGGAAGGAAGGAAGGTACAGGTGCAATACGGTCACGAAAATCTTTTCCCACGCCCCGAGCTTTACCGAGCAGGCATAACGCTTACGCCCGTAGAAATTCTTAGCTTCAAAGCAACACAATAAATAATACATTGAAATTTCTCAGTCGTCCTCTACACGACATGGAACCGATATCACCTGCAGCGCGCTTTGCTGCAAGTACCAAATCCTGATTTCTCCCGCGACGACATCCCCGTTTTCCTCACGAGCAAGATTGCACTGTAAGGCCTCCTTCACCTTCTCAATGAACTTTTCGTCACCGTCCCACAGCTCGAACGGAGGATGGTCGTCAAACTGGATGGTAGACACCCTTCTCCACCCATTGAACACACTTTGCAGTGCCCTCTTCAATTCAGGCTTGCAAGCAGTACCATCTATGGTGCAAACAGGCAACACACCGCTACTTTTGTACATTGGTAATTGCCGGCCCGAATGTGGACCAAATCCTTAGCTGTTTAACAAAAATGCTCCTTTTGACGAAAGGAACAAAATTGTTAGAGGGTTAATTAATTACTTCAAAATTGAGCAAGTTATTTCTCGGCCCGAGCCCGAGTTTGGCGCATATCACGCTTTTCGCTGAAGTCACATTGTGTCACGATGTGTGACGAGAATTTGGACCTGTTGCCAATCGCTTTCATCACGAAAAGGGTACTCAGCCTTGAGACAGCTACAGTAAACTCATGCACTCCCTAGTTTTCCTGGGTTAGTTAATTCAGCTGAGGACAACAGTTAACTTGGGTACAGGTTCAGACCTACATGAGTTCTCGAGTTGACTCAAGTTAGCTTCAGGTTAAACCATACTGACCGGAGGTTTACCTTAGTTACACCATGATCTACTGCTAACCACTAGTTCACTGCAAGCTAACCTGTCTTAAGCTTGAGAAGCATACTTAGTATATAAAAAATCAACAATACTACAGATATAATTCTCTTTACATGCATCCAATTATTGGATGAAGTGGTCAAATCAAAAATGTATCAATTTCAGGCTACACAGCCTGAGTATGTACAGATAATCAATACAATAGATATAGGTACTCCATCCACCCATCTCATGCACTATAGAAAGCCGCGAGACTGGCTGAAAGTATACAATCAGTGCAATACCTAAATAATGCCTATTTAGCAAAGAAAACGAGTGCAAGGTAGACATACTGACCTGGATCACATAACGACACGCAGGAGTAACCGTACATGCAGCAAAATGCGAATTCTGAATGTGGGCATGATTAGACAATGAGAAATAGGACGGAAGACCACGTACCAACGGGCAGCAGACCTGTGACCGAACAATTCAAGATAGAGGTGCTGTAACCGTAAGGTGGCGCGGGAACGACGGCACCGAGCCGAAGGTGTTGACAACCTCTGCGACATGGTCAGCTAAAGTAAAACAATTGAGGTAAGCTTACCTGCCGACGACAATACTTCAGTAGAGTACTGCCAGAGGAGGGCTCCATATTGTTCATGTTGTAGTAAGGGAATAAGACGCGGCACCGGTATCAGTGTTGTCCGGTCTTGTCCTCGTCGTCCTTGTCCGCAGTCTCATCCTCGTCGATGGTCTCGTCGACGTTCATCATGGGTGAAGCCACCAATCATCACGGCAACGCGTCGTCGTCATCGTGGGGTACGGGATCGTCGTCGGGCAGGGTGTCGTCGTCAGCGTTGTCGTTGTCGTGGGGTAAGCCGTCGTCTCCGTGGGCGAGTAGAGGCGGAGCGAAGCGGCGTGCGCAAGACAGCGTTGGAAAAGTCTCCAACTAGGTTGCCGTTAAGCCATGTACAGAGCAGCGGCAGAGGTGTCGGTTGTGTGTGTCCGGCTGTGCGCAGAGCAGCAGCGGCGCGCCGAAAAGGGAGTCCTGGTGGATAGTAGTATAAGAACAAGTCGTCCAAATGGGCCGATCAGGTTTTGAACCAACCGGCACGTGAGGCTGACGTGGCCTCAAGTGCCGGCGGCAAATGGACTTGACAATTTTTCGGGCGCGAGGCATGGGAATGGTTGACGTTGACGGGCGCTCACGGCGCCGTCAATAAATGATTGAGAAAAAATAAGATGAAAAAACGCACCAAACACCGTTGTAGAAAAATGCACCAACCAACATCGCATATCCAGCAGACCAGCGGCACCCAAATCCTACCCGACGTGTTTGAGGCCTGCATGGCGGCAGGTCGGTGTCTCTGCACTAGCCTGAGTCGTCCTCGCGCTACGGCGCTTCCATGCTGTGCGGTAGCCTCGTTGTTAGAGGTCTTACTGCTGAACGTCATCCACGGCTGTTGGAAGCCGTGAAGACGAGTCCTGGGACCCAGAGGAAGAGTAGTGAGGAGAAGGAGAGGTCCAGGAAAAAATCTGAGGCTGGATGTGTCGTCGTCGTTGAGGTATATGGTGGTAAGAGACGAGAGGCGATGAGCAACGGGCTCTGATCACGATCCGGCAAATGCCGGAGCCTGAACGGAGCGTCCTCAACGTCGCTCGGAATGATGATGAGGACCTCAGAGTAGCTAAACAACTGTCGGTATTCGCTACTATATATGTCTAATGTTAATCCCGGGTATATTCATAAATTAGTATGCGAAGGAACGTTGGGAATTTACTTACATGGCAAGTATCCCATCCAGATCCACATACAACGAGCATTCTAGCTCGTTGCAACGCACCGGCTGCCCAAACTTTGTTGAGATATTTATGCAATGGTTATATCTGTGTATCCAGAGAAGAATTGCTGCCAACATCGGCCAGATTTAATGGCAACGATAAGAACCGTGAATTTGAACAGTGTTTGGATGTGATCGCCGTTCAGATTCGATCACCTCTTCTCTTACCCTCCTACAACCACCATCATTGACCGATCCGCTCAGGACAACGGGCAACGCCCAAGGCTATCGACACCGACCGTACAGCAGCCATTTACGGCCCCTGCTACCGACTTTTGAATCGTCGCACGATGTGTGGGAGATCGACCTTGCGTCGTCTCCAATAGTCACAGAGATCGACTTTGCGTCGTCTCCCTCTGACCAAAACCGACCTCTCACGGAGCCGACTTGCGGACAAATAGCCGTGTAAGCCCCAGACGACGGGCAGCAGTGGATAATAGCAGCTGACTGGGCGTCGTCTCCATGTGTAGCAAGATGACAAACTTAAGATGTCGTATCGGGCGAGCAGTGGAAAACCCGCGCTGTCAACGAGCAAGGGTGACGTCCAGAAAGCAATGGGCACCCGCGGCTGGAATCTACACGGCTGGAAGAGGGTAGAAATGATGCTGCCGTCTGGCTACACAGCACACGAAGTACGTTGTTTTATTTTAGCAAGTGGCTATTGCATCGATTTTTGGTTTTCGAAGGCTGGTTCCGACCATCACGATACACGACGCTTGTGTTCCAGCGACCCACTGTCGGACCGCGGCTCATCCTGGGATCCGTCTGGCTTGTTTTGCTTGTCAATCATTGCGGGCTTGAACTTGGCGGCCCCGCTGGATGCGTAAGTCCTCGAACGAGGCTGCACATCCTTCCCGACGACAAGCTGGTATACTTGGTAATACGACGCCGCGCTGTCTGCTGACAGACGGCGTCATCAAGGTGCGCGCCTTTCTTTTTGCCGTATTTTAGTAAACTTACTTTGAAGACCAAGACTAGGCCTTCACGACGACGACAACAACAACAACAACACCTTCAACACGACGACTAGGACCACATTTCCATAACAACGGCTACGACGACAATGACGCGCCTCGACGATTCCGCCACAACAGCGATGTCGGTACTACCATCAGGATGATGCCACCAAGACGACACCACCGCCACCGCCGCCCAACACCTCGCCAATGCAATGGCACCATCACAACGGTCACGCCGCGATAACTCTGCGCGAAGACAGGTGCGTCTCTTCTCTATTTTTGGGGGTCGCTTACTGAAAATAATAGTGCCTTTATCCACGAACATGGTTACTGTAGGACTCTACGACAATAACCGCGTCATGATGGTACGACGACGGTGGTGACAACGGCGGGAGAGCGACGTCTACCCATCGACGACGTTTACCCCACCACCGCAGAGACTACGACGATCAGTGATATTGTCACCAAAGGATCACCAGAGACTCCCTCGTCCCGGCACCTCCTCCTCCGCAATAGCGGCGACGCCGTCCACTAGTCTGCCGCTGCAGCTATGTTTGTCGATGCTTTCGAACGGGGTCGGACCACTACGCATTTGCGCAGTGCGTCGCCCCGCCGAAATATTCGGTCAGACATATTCAGTCAGAGCCACCTATCGGTGCTCTAAAACAACTCTTGGTTGACACTGTTATCTGCGGACAACCTCTGCAAACTCCAACTCTGTCAACATTATGTGACCATCCTAGGATGTCTCAAGTTAGCTTGAAGTATGTGCGTTGCTGTACTTATTCTCAAGATTTATCAAGATAACTGGAAGTTATCTTAAGATGTTGACACTAGTGGTAGCTTCGCAGAGTTAACCAGAGTGCTCTGAGGTACTGTAGTATTACTACCATAGGTTCATGGGTTGTGACCTGTGACCTCATGAACATGTTGGATGGCATGTTCATACTTGTCAAAAGTGTGTGACCTAAAATTTTTATGTTCACTGAGATTTTCAAGTTTACCCAGTTTTAGGCTTAATTTCAGCTGTAAATATACTTAAATAGCAGAATTATATCATTTTCATACTAAATAAGGTAAAATGAGAGCAAAAACTGCTAAAAACGGGCTAGAGGAGCAAAATTTAGATAAAAGTCAAATTTGTGACCAATTTTGGACATGTTCACAACCTCTTGTGACCTAGTGACCAACTACAATTAGGTTCGCATCATGAGGCCTCGTGACCTGTGACGCGAACCTATGGTAGTAATACTACAGTCTACAGTAACTCGGGTGCCTCTGGTTATGTGTCATTGCGGGTGCTGTCTTAGGTTGCCACAACGCCCAAGGCCGTTTCCTGATGTTATTTCGACAATCTGGATTTTTGAAAATTTTGACCCAAAATTGGCGTCTGTACAAAAGTAGCGGTGTGTTGGCTGTTTGCACCATATCCTCATAGTATTGCTCAGGGAGAACCGTGGCGTGACACGCAGATCCGGGAACAACGAAGCCAGGTCTGCAACTTTTCGATGAGTCTCCGAAAAACTCGAAAAGCTGAAAGTAGCCACTTACATTTGATCTTGTATTCCGAGAACAAGACAGATCCATTCGGCAGAGTCAACGTATGGATATCTCTGGGGATAGATTTCACCTCGGGTGAGATTTGATATATGCGGGCGAACCAGCCCACTTCATGAACAGACATGTGGCGCAAAGAAGGAAAGATTCGTTTCACGTCAATACGTGGAATCAGGGCTGCCGGCAAGGTCAGAGTGTGAACCTGAGGAAGCGGTGCTATCCCAGTGAACGCATCCTCAAAATCCTGTAGGCAACCCTCATCTAATTTCGAAGAGTAGCCGCCAGGTCGAGGCGGGAATGCCATGACCTGGAAGGTATGAAGGTTTGGAAGACAGGGAAGGCATTGCGCAAGTTCTCCATAGACAGTTTTAGAGGAATCGCGCGCCAGCTCCACATTGAATACTCTAGATGGAGCCTTTTCAGCCACTCTGAATGGATAATATCATAAAATACACCCACTGAACAAATGCCGCGAGATGTGGGGCCTGGAGGGTGAGAACCCTCGCATACGCAAGCAAATCCTGGGCCGGATAGGAAATGCAACCGTAGCGAATACCACGCCGCCATCCGCGTGCTTCAACTATCCTCCAAAATAGAGGTTTATACACGCTATGCAGAGCTTTGCAAGTGCGCAATAACGCGAATATCACATCGAATCTCTCGCTATCCTTCAGTTCGCAAACATTGACGCAGGGAATCATTTGGCAAGATAGGTAGGATAGGATCTCGAGATGAAGTTCGAGTGGCAACGCGGGTAAGCCTTTTTGTTCGGCGTTCATAAGAGCGTTGGGACGTTCAACATCGCGCAAGACGTTCTGTACTCTCAGTGGCCGCCCCGTCCTGTAAGGGTTTCTCCGAGACTGCACGCTCATTGTCGCCTTGGGCATGTTGTGGGCAGAAACAAAGAGGTTAAGCATCACGTGTGCCTGTCCAGCCAATTTATGTACAACACAATGCTGTTTGTTCTTCGACGTTCTTTGAGAAATCTCTCTTCGAGCAATGACGTGCCAACTCGACGTTGAATACTCTAAACGAACCCTAGTCAATAATGGATCGTCCCGTAGAATACTTACACGCACTGAACAAATGCTGTGATATGCGTGGCCCGACGAGTGAGAACCCTTGCATATGCGCGCAGATCCAGAGTCTTACAGGAAGTCACATCGGAAGGCTCGCGGCACCGCCATCCACGCGCTTCGACAATCCTCCAAAATAGAGAGTTATACACACGATATAGAGCTCTGCAGGTGCGGGATAACGCAAATATCGCTTCAAACCTGTCCTTATCTCCTATTGCCTGAAATCTGATGCAGGGGATCGATTGGCAAGAAAAGCAGGATAGGATCTCGAGATGAAGTTCCAGCGGCAAAGTGGGTAACCCTTTAGTGTTTTTTCCAAAGGCCACAAGGTTCAGCTGTTCAGCTTGGGGCATGGCGTTTTTCACTTGCCGGGAACGCGCGTTCAGGTTGAGTGTAAGAGGTTAAGCGTGCCTGCCTTGCACGTGCCGGTTGAGATGCCTGTTGAGACTTTCGGAGGAGGAATGTTTAGTATTGAACGTACGTATTCAAACCTTGAAAGAATTCGAGCACGAGGGAAGGGCGCGCTTTCATCGACGCCATGGGTGATGGTGGTAGGAGCCAAGGCAACTTTTTTCGCACCGGGAAGCTGGTGAACAATTCTTCGCTTCACAATAAGAAAGTAATAGACACACAGGCCACATTGGATTCTCTTCAAGTTAGTCATCCTCTATACGCCGAACCGTTATAACATGCCGCCAATACTGCCCATTCCAAATCTTGATCTCTCCCGCGACGACATCCTGGTTTTCTTCCAGAGCAAGATTCCACTGTACCACCTCCTTCACCTCCTCAATATACTCATCGCCCTCCCACACACGAAACGTTTCCGTCGCAGGAACACAGTCCGCGATCTGGATGGTATGCACCCTTCTCCACCCCTTCAACACACTTTGCAGTGCTGTCCTAAACTCAGCCTTAAAATCATCACCACCTAGCTTCGTTATAGGATTAAGCATGAGCTTTGGCGTGACGCGCAGATCCGGGAACAACGAAGCCAGGTCTACAACTTTTCAATGAGCCTTCGGAGCCGAAAAGCTACACAAGATTGCTTACAGTTGATTGGAGACTCCAGAAACAAGACACATCTATCTGGCAGAGTCAACGTATGGATATCTCCTGGGACATCTTCTACTTCAAGAGGAATTTTATTTACACCGGGCCGGGGTGACCCCACTTCATGAAGACACATGTGGCGCAGAGATGGAAAGATTCGCTTCATCTCAAGACGAGGAAGCAGGGGTGGCGGCAGGGTCAACGTGTGAACTCGCGAAATCGGTGCTATCCCAGTAAACGCATCCTCGAAATGCTGCAGGCAATCGCTATCTAATAAATAAGGACTGCTAAGCCGCCGCGGGAAGTCCGTGATCTGGAAGGTATGAAGGTTCGGGAGACAGGTCAGGCAGCGCGCCAGTGCTCGATAGACAGTTTTCGAGCAGTGGCGTATCAGGTATACATTAAACACTCTAAACGAAGCCCTATCAGCCTTTCCCAACGTATTATCCCGTAGTAGAATGTACGCACTGAACAAATGCTGCGAGATATGGAGCCTGACGAGTGAGAACCCTTGTATATGCACGCAGATCCAGAGCCCGATAGGTATTCCTGTCAATGTACTTGTAGCGCCGCCATCCACGCGCTTCTACACTCCTCCAAAATAGGGGGTTATACACGCTATACAGAGCTCTGCAGGTGCGGGATAACGCCAGTATCGTACAAAATCTGTCTGCTCCAAAGTCCTGATATGCTACGCAGGGGATTGGCTCGCGAGGAAAGTAGGATAGGATCTCGAGATGGAGCTCGAGCGGCAAAGCGGGTAATCCTTTGGTGTTTCGTTCAAAGGTCACAATGCGCCTTCGTTCAGCTTTGGGCGTGGCGTTCTTCACTTGCTGTGAGCGCGAGTTCCTGTAAGGGTTTCTCCGAGGCTTCACGTTGACTGTCGACTTGGGCATGTTGTGGGGGGAAACGAAGATGGAAAGAGTCACGCGCGGCTGTCTCGCCGCCGTAGGCGGGTGTGTCAAATGTCGAACTTCCGTTTTATCCGAGCCGTGCACGAACTCTGTAGCCTGGTAAAGAAGAATTGACAAAGATACAGATGAGGATTTAATCCTCTTCTACACGACGCGCCACCAAGGCGACGTGCCCGAATTTATACTGCGATGACCAAACCTTTATCTTCCCATGCCCGACATCCATATTGATATCGAGAGCAAGATTTCGGCGGAGAACCTCCCTCGCCATCGTTACAATACTCTGTCCTAGCACAGGTTTTAATAAAGCATCTGTCGGGAGCCGTTCGTCGAGCTGCAATGTGTGCACTCGCTTCCACCCGTTCTGGATATCCCGTAATGCGTTCTGTGCTTCTCGCAAAGTATCATCAAACATGGGCGGAGCAACGCGCAGCCAGGGCGTGATGCGCAGGTGGGGGAATAAGCTTGTCAGGACTACAAATATTTGAGCCCCTGAACATAATATCGAAAAGTCAGCCTTACGATTGACATCAGAGACTACAAGGGATGCAGAGCCCTCTGGCAAGGTCAGGGAGTGGATATCGGATGGGATGCAATGCATGAAGAGAGGTAGGCCAGAAGACCGAGATCCGATTTCGTGAATGGCCATGTGGCGCAAGGAAGGGAAAATCTTTTTTATTTGAATGAAGAAGAGAAGCGATGCCGGCAGTGTGAGAGTGTGTACTTTCGGAAGTGGCTCCGTCTCCAAGAATGCCTCTCTGAAGCTTCCGAGGCACGCGTTCCTCGTTGGTGTCAAATGGCTTGTAGTGTCCGGAAATGACGTGATTTGTAGGGTGTGAAGATTCGGGAGGCAGGGAAGACACTGCGAAAATTCCTTGTATACAACTTCAGGCGAATGCTCCGATAGTCCTATGTTGAAGACTCTACACAGGGGTCGTTGTTGTCAGCATTCCTCAACAACATACAACGGAATGAACTTACTGAACCAACGCGGCAAGATTAGGCGCATGGGTACTGAGCACTTTGGCGCACAAGCGTACGTCTTCAGCTACAACTTGGGCCGCTGACTCGCGTTTACGGAGTCGGCGGCGCCATCCATGCGCTTCCAAGTTGCTCCAGAGAAGAGGGAGATATACCTGCCGGAGGGTACTACACGTCTTGGAGAGCGCAAATATCGCATCAAACCGGTCTCTCATTTCCAAGGTCTCCCTCGTTACACATGGGACTGGCGTAGAGGAAAAATGAGACAGAATTTCAAGATGGAGTTCCAAGGGCAGCGTCCGTAAACCTGTGGTGTTTCCTCCAGCAGGGATGGAATTTTTTGCGCGTACTTTTCTATCTAGGTTCCGTCGCAGGGCTACCTGGGCTGTTGGTGTCGGCATAGCCAACGTCGTTGTGGTGAGAAACAAAGGCGCGTTTGATCACGTGTTACCACCTTCCTGTTTTTTGCCGGTTGTAATGCCGGTCCTGAACTTGATTGCGGACGACCATGTTCCTTTCGAGATTACGCGTAGGTCGCGATGCCTATTCTAGGATACGCAGGTCACGACCGCCTCACGATGGACTACTTAAATTGACGTGTGTGAGTCCAACTCTTCCCTGCTACCAGCGATCCTCCTAGAACTCTCTAAACTTATCTCATCTCTGACACAGAAGCTCGTCACACTGAGTAACGAGAACGCTGCTGGTAATACCCATGAATCTCCCCCCAATGCCCGACTTGGACCCTCAGCGCTCCGATAAAGTTGCTACGACTGTCGTGTCTACAGCGTATCAACTGTACGTTCTTGTGATGCCGCCGAGAGAGGTCCTTTTCCAGACTGCATATGTAGTAAATGTCTATCTGTCTACAGAAGAAGTTGATCACCAATGTTACCACTAGCATTCGCAATTGGCGGCACTTGAGGCCTGTATCAAACTCAACGTCGCTGAACATCTACGCGAGGCTGGTCCCGAGGGGCGGCGGCTGTCTTCTCTCGGTAGTGGTAGCCTGACTGATGCTGCGTTGAACAGGGACTCCACACATCCGAACTTGGAAAAGGTTGTGAAGTCGATGGCGGCAAACTGGGTAGCGCCTCTTATCGTGCTGAGGCGTTGTATCTGAAGGTCCATAGCTCGATGCATTCGCAGTCTATGCAATGTGCACATTTTCAAAGAAGTCAAGCCAAAGGTGTTACCCAACAATGATGTTTCCGCGGAACTTGACAGCGGTAAATCGACAGCTGATATCAAAGTAGAGTCATTTTTTCCAACGCAATATCACCCACCATTCTCTCATTGCCTTCGCACTTCTACAGTTCTATAAGCAAGCATGACGGTAACAATGGTTTCGCCGCACTCGCAGAGCTGCAGTGAGTAGTAACCAACTGTCACCGTACCTCTTCGGCCATATGAACTTAAACATGACCTGAACAGTGCTTCTATCTCATGCCGGTCGTCTTCGTATCTCTTGGAATGCCTCACGCTTCCGGGTACTACGTTCTCCGAACAACCTACACAGGCGCCGGTAAAGTAAATAATGCCTTTAATCTGCCGACTGACATGTCCGTGTTTCAATGGCTACATCGTCCGGAGGAAGAATATCGTCGACTCATGTTCGTGGCGGCGATGGCAGGAACACAACTCCTCGAACGAGATGACCTGTTCATTCGTAAGTTCTAACAATACTGTCTCTGCTCTCAGGCTACCTTCTTTAGAAGACTTCGACTGGTCTGGACTTCCTCAGGACGCACTTGTTGTCGATGTCGGGGGTGGGACTGGGACGTTTGCAAGGACACTGTTGAATAATCATCCGCATGTTCGTGTCGTTGTTCAGGATATGCCAAAGGTCATCGAAGCGGCAGATAAAGTATGTTCGGCTTCCTTCGTTCACTAAAGGCTTCTCACAATTCTCAAGCTGTGGGCTGTCCACTCCCCGGACGCACTTGATTCCGGGCGGGTTGCGTTGCAAGGTACCTGATTACCTTCCGCTGTTCATCCACTGCTTTAATATGCTCACAGTACACGACTTCTTCGAGCTGCAACCTGTTCGATCTGCGCCAGTCTTCATTCTCAAGCACATCGTCCACAATTGGTCATTCGAGCGAGGCAAAACAATCCTTTCTCGCCTCGCTGAAGCGGCGACACCGACGACTAGACTCCTCATCGCGACAAACATCATCACGCTAACGTGCCACGACCCGACACTGAACGATACCGGCGCGGGATACCATGAAGCACCATCACCACTTCTCCCGAATTACGGCGCTGCGAACGACTTGGGCTATGCGCTCGATATGTGTGTAAGTGATTGCGGCGTAGCGTCTCCTTGTAGCGACTGATTGTCTGCGGCTGTAGATGATGAACTTACAGAACACGCAAGGGTATACGATACATGAGCTAGCCAAGTTGCTTGCTGTGTCGGGTTGGAGGATCGAGAAGATTTATAACAACAATCGTCCGAACAATTTTGTTGATTTGGTACAAGCTGTCCTTGATCGTTCTACGAAATAGGAAGCACACATCTGCCGTATCGTGATTCATGAGATAACTCGCAAGCTCGCAAGGTCCGCGGTCATGATGTCTCCGTCCCGCTTCTTGGTCTTTTGTAAACCGTACACGCCTTTTTACGTGACTTCTGTTGTATCTTCAAGATCGAAGCAGACGATACGATGGTGTTCGTTTACTCACTGTAACGATTCATTACGGTACAGACTCCGTGTTCCTCTTCCATTCCAAAAGCTCCCTGATCTCTGCCATTGTAATGTCATCTTCGCCCACTGAACGAGGGAAAGGTAAGCATGAACACAGTCGCTTTGTCGAAGACTGCTACGTACAGCTCAACCGAGTGCTGTAAGGAGAGAGATTTTTCATCACGAGATCCTCAGCAGCGTCTGGATAGGTCAAACGGTCAGATCATGTTCAATACCGCAAGCACGAGTCTTTTACCTTGACTCTGCTCGGGGGCGGTTTTGACCATAAGTCCTGCGATGAGATTGAACAACGTCCAAGCAAGCGAAACCATGGCGAACGTCGCCACAAATACGCTCGTGATCGCAGACCCAACGGGCTTTGCACGAAATACCGGTCTGAGGTATGGCATTACTACAGTGCGTATCGCACCGCCCAGGTCAGGCAGCAATACATCACAGATGGGACAGGCATATTTCCAAGGAGGGTCGCGAAGCTGTACATCGAGCTGGCTGGAATAAGCTGAATCGCTAAAATCATCCATGCTAGCATTAAACAGTGCCTGGGAGGTGAAGAGTTGGTTGTCGACGGGGATACCCAAATCGTAGCGAAGGACATTGTAGGTTGCTTGGAAAGCATTGCGCGTCGCGGCCGCGAGAACAGAATGCGCGGGGAGTAACTCGAATCCGGTTGTGGTCTCATCATCTGTAAATATTACGGAATGTGGCGTTGCAACCAGGTCATGCGCGCCAGCGGCCAGAGATATGATTTCTAGGAATGTCGGTACGTGCGTCGAAGAGTCGCAGGGCGGGTGGTCATTCATGATGAACTTGGAGTTTGCTAGAGCATAATGCCAATCGCGCGTTGGGGTCCCAAATGTCCTGAGCGTGGTGTTGGTAGAAGGGTCCGGAACGATCCACTGGGAATCGGACATGAGCGGTGAAGAGTGGTCGCAAGAGCAGCATGGGCGAACGAAGGTTTCGAGATCAATAATCCCACCCAGTTCCGAGCTCGTGTAAACCGTTGAATTCCGGAGTGTTCTACCAGAATGTGAGGAGGAGAATGGCATGACGGTGATCAAATACGCACTTGGTCTCTAACCAGACATTAGACTACTCGGAATGGAGTCAGTCAGCGCAATTTTTTCAATCTAGTTGTCAACAAACCAAGATCTGGAGCGTCTTGAACCATGGTGCATATGTGACATCGATTTCTAATTCGGCGAAGCGAAATGTCCAGCTCATCGTATATACAGCAGGGCTCCAACACGAGATCAGAGCCTGTACGAATGGCACAACGTCAGAACGCGACCTCGCTAGCTCAGGATATGGTTCAACTCACCCAGCCAGTGATGTCAGTGGGGTAACTAGAGCTTGCATTATTTTCGACAGCGCGCAGGCTCAACGCCGACTATGTTGGACTTCAGTAACAAATGATTGAAGGAAGGCGGGCACGCACAATATCACATGAGGACATAGGATTGTTGTAGTAGAGAAAAGATGACAAAGTGTCCGACGCGTTCTTTGAATTATAGATCTGGTTGATCTCGTAGTCGAAGAGCGACCCGTTGGGGCGGATTACATCTCCGACTTTGAAGCTTTGTGGAGTGAAGTCCCCAGGATGGTGTTCAAGGTAGGAGGGAAGGAGGCTTGAGAATGGAAGAGCGGGAGCTGTGTCATTGGGTGTGAAGGTAAACTCCGAAACGACGTCGTACGCTGATAAAGGAACTGTGGATCCACTACGTGAAGGGATCGGCATGTAAAGCGTCGAGCACCACGTACTGTTGACTAATGCGATGAGAGTGGTCAAAATAATAAATGCGAGGAAGACAATGGGGGTGGTCCTTCTCCATGGATACGCTGTTCCTTCGTATCGGCACGTAGACATTTAGAAGCGACATCTGGGCTCACGTCTTTGAACGGTGTATCCAAGTCGGTAGGACAAGATTCCGTTGACTGCACGAGAAAGGCGGGCCATGATTATGAGGGGCAATGAAAGAAATTTCCAGCCCTATCATTTATCCCAGCATGATGCAGGTCACCACGAGAAGACGACGATTGCGAGGAGGATAGACATCTCTCCATGCGGCGCACAAGATTTTTGTCATCAGTGGCATAGAAACGCGTTACGTTGTCGAAAGAGTAATTCAGAATGAAACATGATTGGCAACCCGCGCTATACAGTATTGCACGCGGGTCCATCAGCGAGATGGGAAGGAAGTATTTCGGCCCGATCGGACATCTCGGCGTTCATTCGTAAGAATGTTACAAAGTCGATTCCGCCTATGTTCACTTGTCTGACCATCGAAATCCTGTATTTTCTTCGCTGTGATCTTCTTCCCCGCCTCAAGCGACCGGGAATAAGTGGGTTGTGGTCAAAAGAACAGGTCAAGACGACCTGCACGACACGTAGACACAAGGTACTGTACCAGAATTTGGATCGTGCTGGCAGTGATTTCTGAGGTTTTGTCGAATCGGTGATTTTCCAGGCGTCGAAAGAATTTTCAACGTTTAGCGTGGACCTTACTGAACAGGGCCTAATAAGTCGCTATCGGTTATTTTCAGAATCAGCTAATCCGAGTGTTTCATGAGAAGGAGCATACAGCCTTAGTAAGTAGATGGCATAAGCATACATAACAGACATGGTATTAGAGGTAAAAGAAAACTAGATCCGACGGCAAGTATGCGTCCCAGCATTCCGCAAGGCTCTCAAACATCTTTGCGAACAAACAACAACGGTCTTGCAGCTCCCACATCGTTTCCACCCCGTCAAGGTACACTGAAAAACACCCAGTCAGCAAAGATCAACGCCCAGGAGGAGTCTCACCTTAGGATTCATGCACTGCCTGTGCAACTTCTCAAACTCGGGTGACGCCTTCACTCTACGGTAGAACTGCGCCACGAAGATATGCCAGGCCACCGTGAACGAGTTCTCAGACGGTAGCTGAGGAAACCGTCTCCAGCTTTCTCTGGCACGCCTCAAGGCATTCAACTTCGCCAGCACCTTGAGCGCAACACGTCTGCTCTTCATCGACCAACACCAGATGTACTGGAGCAAAAACGGCATCCTGCCCCAATCGGCGACTCGCGTCCCGCCGAAGCGGTGTAGAGTATGGTAGATGCTGTCAAATAGACGTCCGTCAAGGGCTTCGAGGAGAGCGTCAGGACTGTTGTTCTCGTCTTTGAAAATGAGATAGAGTTCCTCGGCGATGGGGCCAATCGAGTCGTACGTGCTATTTTTGAGGGAGTACCACTGGGACGGCGTCAACGTTTGCGGG
>QLPD01002402.1:0-11907 GCA_003314085.1 Hymenopellis raphanipes
CTCCACCTGCGGTATGGGCATCTTCGTGTTTTCTATCGCCGCCATTCTTTCCCTCCCGAAGCAGTTCATAACTGTCTACCTCGGCGTCATCCTCGAACAATCCGCGTCTGGCACAACCGATACGAAATCCCGCATCATTTCAGATGTAGTCCTCGCCGTCACATTCCTCATCACTATCGCTGCTATGTGGTACATTTACCGACAAATGAACAAGATCAAGCCGCAGGTAATCTATGAACGCCGCAAGGCGCGACAGGCGAAACTGGCCAATGCCTACTCTCCAGGACCTTCTACATCCGAGGTCAACATTCCCTTAACGTCTCCCAAACCGCAGTATCCATTCACATCCACGCCGCACCAATTCGGGTCGACTTCCCCGAAGATTGTCTATGCGCCATCGCCCAGCAACAGCGCCGATATCTACGAATACAAGCCAAGTAATAACTATGGCTATCAGAAACGGGAGGATGTCGATGAAACGTCGTCTTCGGGTCATTCGGATACATCATTGCCTCGCCAACACACGGATGAGGCTTCGTGGGATACAGGGCGATACACTCGAACACCGCCTGGCATCACCGTTTCATACCCGCGCGCGCAGTACGCCGATTCACAATTGCAACATCGACAGTCACCTACCCGAGGCAATTCGAACGCATACTATCCGGAATCGCCTTCGCAGTTGCCCTATGATCGTTCACCCTCGCAGTTACCGTACGATCGCTCACCTGGCGCAGAGAGCGCGTACACGTCTTCAACGCCTCGAACGGCCACGTTGGCTTATGCCTCTTCCACGCCGAGGACGGCTACTTTTGCGGGCGCCCATCCCAGCGCGCCACCCCCGCGTTCGTACGCACCGGAAGAGGAACCCCTTACGCCACGAGGACGCGGATTCCACAATGAAGCGGAACCCACGGGCTCGTCCTATCATCGGGCGACAGGGAGTGAGTCGGAGGGTGATGGGAGGACATACTCGCCGCCGCCACCAAGTTACGCTACACGTGCGAGATGAGATGAGGAGAGGAGAGTTTTATTTTTTCAGTGTATCATATTTAATTTTGACTCGTACCAGAATCATTCCTTTTGGACCTTTTCTTCTTCTTACGATTCACGAATGTGGTATCTTATGCTCGCTCGATTTCAGAGTCCTCTATTGTGTTTGCATAGTATACCAAAGCTGTACAGTGTAATCCTACTATGTATTCCAAGTAAGTGAGAGATGGATTGACTTTAATTTGATGCTGTTGGGATGGGATTCTATCCATCCTTCGGCACTTGCCGTAGCTATTCCCACGCCCGTCATAATTCCCATGCAGCAGCTTGTGCTTCCTGTATCTCTGTCACACCCTCAATCATATCTTTGCCTTGGCCAGACGGACGTCATAACGACCGTTCCATCACTCGCAACGCATATAGCAGATGTAGCATTCCTGTTATCTGTCAACTCTCCAGTTCCGCGCAATACCGCGACTTTTGTTGCGTCTGCACCCTTTGCCGACTCTGCGGAGGCTCACCCCCTGATATACCGTACTTTTTGTTGCACTCTTCTTTCTTTCTCTTTCTGCATCATCTTTTCCGACTCTACGGTGGCTCATGGCAGCCTTACATACCGTATGGACCTTCTGTCGCATCATTCTGTCTTTGTCTTCTCTGACCCGTCCTCCTGTTGCTTTCTTGCCTCTCTCTTGAAGCTTCAGTACTTGCTATTTGTTGTACCGTGTTATCTTTTGACTTTTCCTTTCTCTTTTCTCTGTATGGTCTGTTTTCTTTCTGTACTTCCTTGCATATTTCACTTTATTTACTATGCCACCACCATATCCTGCTTCTCCTGCTGCATGTGCTGCTTCCCTCCTTGTCGACGGCCCAATGCACATCGTTCGTGACCGGTCCCTCTTCTGACTATGGAGTCTGGTTAGAACCGCTCAATGGAGACTAGGTATGATCCTGGTCTGTCGTAGTTTCTCCTTGACCCTAGGTGATACTCACGAGAAGCTAGCGATAATGGAGAAAGTTAGCCTGGTGCGACTTGCCGTCGAACAGCCCCGCATCCGCCAATATTCTCCCTGGCGTGCTGTTGGGCACCACAGTCTCGCTTTTCTCGATCCGGGACCAGCCGCCTGCCATCCAGGCTGACCGCTGAATAATAGCCTCGTAAGAAGGGCGTCTACCAAATGGTGTTCGCGTTTATCTATTGTGGGAAGTCACGCGAGGTCCCTTCGGAGGCGCGACTTTGTACTGCGTCGATTATCAGCTGCATGGCGCGACATGACGTTAGGTCGCCAGGAGGATATGCGTGCGTCTGTTTGACATGCTGCGCTGATTCTGCGCCATCCTCTCGTTACCGGACCATAGCACTCCTTGGGCGCCTAGCATACCACTATGATTGATAGCCACTGTGGCATACATTTCCCTTCGCCATCAGCAGATGATCAACCCAACACTGGTGTCTTCTCCATCCTGTCTCCATCTTCCATGGATTGTTATCGTACGCGGTTTCAAATACTCCGTCATCATCGTACCGCACTCTTCATTCGATGTTTAGCCAACCTTTACATCACGTACTTAATTATGCGACGGAGTGTTTGATCTCTTCCGAGTACCACCATGACTCCTCTCCTGGTTCTCGCTGCGCTCAGTCTGGGTGCATTGGCACAACAGCCCGTCTGCTCAAAGCCGGAGTTCTCATGGGTGCGGGTTATCTTCGGCTAGACGAAAGGAATCAGCGGCTGATTTACTCAACTTTTTGTGCTGCTGTAGTCTTTCGACTCCCTCGAGCAGAGCCCGTGCCACATAGCCGAGGCTCCTGGGAACCAGTGTCCAAACGATGGAGGTACGTCGCTCTTTCGCCTCTTGGACTTCAGAACTGAGTAGTCGGATGATTCACAGGCTTCGATATCCAAGCCATACGAGCGGGATGCCAGTACGATGGCGTCACAGTTACTGTCGCTGCCTTTGCAACCTCGCCTACCAGTATCACCGATATACCCTTGCCCGCCGGATGGGAAGAACGATGCACCCCAGAAGGGCGGCCGTATTTCGTTGACCATAACGGGCAGATAACGACCAGGGCGGATCCACGGCGCAATCTGGCCGTTCCCCTTGCCTTGCCTTCTTCGAATGCCCAGCAGCTTGGTCCCTTACCTTCCGGTTGGGAGATGTGTCTGACATCAACCAACCGCGTCTACTTTGTAGATCACAACACACGAACGACGTCATGGGACGATCCTCGGTTACCTGCTGCTGATGATAATGCGCCACAGCACAAGCGTGATTATCGGCGCAAGGTTGTGTATTTCCGCAGCCGGCCGGAGATGCGTTCTTTGCCCGGAATAGTTGACATTAGGGTCAAGCGAACGCGTATTTTGGAAGACAGTTACACTTCTATTATGGAGAAGACTGGAAAAGAGCTGAAGAAGAGACTGATAGTAAACTTTGACGGTGAAGATGGATTGGATCACAGAGCCGTCTCAAGGTAAAATCACTTTCATTCTCCTGAGCGGCTTACAGACTGTTCGTCTAGGGAGTGGTTCTCCCTCTTATCACGTGAGATTTTGAGTCCCAGCTATGGCTTATTCCAGTATTCGACACACGACAATCGCATGCTGCAAATCAATCACCAATCCTACGTTAACCCAGACCACTTGAGCTACTTCAAATTCATCGGGCGATGTGTAGGCCTGGCCATCTTCCATCGATGGTCCCTCGAGGCGTACTTCGTCCCGAGCTTCTATAAGATGATGCTTGGAAAGCATATGTCTCTAGCGGACTTGGAGAGCATAGATGCGGATCTTCACAGATCACTTGTGTGGATGCTGTAAGTCATTCTCGTCTCTGTCTTCGAGAGACCTCTCAATTCTTTCTTAGCGACAATGACATAACAGACGTATTGGAAGAGACCTTCACGACAACGGAGGATCGTTTTGGAGAACAGGTGACAGTGGAGTTGAAGCCGGGAGGCGAAAACATTCCTGTTACAGAGGCGAACAAGGTCGAATACGTAGACGCTGTCGTGGCGTATCGAATCTCGACGCGGGTCAAGGAGCAGTTTGGCGCGTTCATGAGTGGTCTTCTAGAGCTCATACCATCGGATCATATCAAAGTATTTGATGAGAGAGAGCTAGAATTGCTCGTCAGAGGTGTGGCTATTGACATGTGAGCGTTATGCCGACTGAGTAATGATGTATGTACTGACAAACAGTGTAGGGACGATTGGACCAAGTTCACCGACTACCGCGGCTACGAGAAGACGGACCGAGCTGAGCGCAAGTCACCGTTGTTGCAATTCACAACTAGGACGTGTCGGGTGCCTGTGAATGGCTTTCAGGATCTACAAGGATCTAGTGGGCTGAGACGGTTTATGATTGAGAAGTCGGGCGATCCGCAAGGGCTTCTTCGTAGTCAAACGTGCTTCAACCACCCCAGACCAGGATTATGAGCGTTTAGAGACGCATTACACAGATATTGACAGAGTTGCGTTATAGGGAGACGGAAGGTTTCAGGAAAGAGTGAACTTCCTGGATATATTGGGAATATACATTTCGAGAGACTGTACATGCTTACTGTACCGTTAATTATCGTTGTGGCACGGGACGAAAAGCGTAACTCAGGCATTCCAGAACTCGCAAGTTGCTGAAATGGCCAAGATACACAAATCCCGGTAGTGCTGGCGGTTTAGAACGCGCAGAAGCCAGTGACCTCCAAGTAACTTATTACTAAGTCATGCATTCAGAACTAGCCCTCACTGGGTAAAGACCCATACTGATCCTACTATCCTTTAGTGACATGCAAGTCACGGCTTATCGTTCGAGACTTTTGATCAACAGAAAGCGTTGACTCCTGTCTTTTTCTGACTCGATCTTCTAGTCACTAGAGCTGGATCGGAGCAAAGACACGACGTGATAATAGCAAGTGGCGGATCAAGGGCGAGAAAGTCCCACGGTACCATTTCAGGCTATTTTCGAAGAGAGACACTTTTGATCGAGGGTCCTTCCTTTGTCTTCTACATTCGACACAAGTACCCTCGAATCTCGCTTCCTCGTTGAAATTGCGCCTAGACACGACTCTCCCATGGAACAAAGAAAGGACCGCTGCTCGGTTAGGCGAACAATAGGTGTCCAATGCAGGGAACGCGCTGTGTTACCTTTTTTATCCATAGCAATGTCGAACAATGGGAAACGGCAGGGCTGATTTCAACTCCGATGGGTGGTCCACACTACTTAAGCAATGTGGACGGTGTACATCTCAGAAGTTGCTCTCACCTCCGAGCTCCCCAGTGCAAGTGAATTTTATCTGCGCCTTCTCCCATCTGCTCTTATATTCGTTCGCCCATCCGCATACGCGATGTACTTCAACGGAGCGGATCCATCTGACGCGACCATTGTTGCGCCAAACACAGCCTCGGTGAGCGCATTTCGTACTGTCTTCGTCTTCTACTAACGACGACCGTAGGTAACTTCAGTAACAAAAGATGTTGCTTTCCTGGACGCGGAATGCGTCATGGAGCTACGCGCCTATATCGCTGAAGGCAACAAGCTTATCCTCCCAGTAAGCCCTCAACACCCAACTCTCCTCACGTCTAGCTCATCGCGATCGGTTGTCCAGAACAAACCCATCATCTCTCCTACATTGACTCCTCCTCCAACACCCATCAGCTCGCACCCGCCTCCCCTCGTTCGGGCGCGTCGTTCCCTCTCGCCCGTGCCAGATGCCGAAGCTCCGGCCATGAAACCGCGCCGCGCGTATCGTACACCTATGGAGACACGACGCCGCCTCGGCTGGATCGTCGATGATCCCAGACCCAAAAGGCGCTTGACGCCGATAAACAGGGCTTCTAGATCTGTTCGGACTGTCAGGTCCCCCAGCTCGTCTCCCCAGGAACTGGGCGATATGCTCGCCATGTTGTCCATCCTCATGCTCATCAACTTCCTCGGACCGTGCTGCTTCGTCTACGCCGGCCTTCGCGTCGTTTTCATGGCGCTTTCCCGCCGTTCGTCGGTTTGATTCCGTTGTTTCTCTCTCAGATGACTTTCCATTAACGAATCTCTTTTCTTTCGGATTTCCTTGTTTTGCTTTTGCTATCGCATTGCTGTCACGTTCCTTGTTTCTCCCGATTCCATGTGTCGATTTGTCCTCGCACCACGCTCATTCGTAACGTTCATTTTGCTTTCCTTTTTGTTTCCTTGCATTATGTTTCTTGCTCTCGCTTTCGTCCTTGCTTTGAATTCTGCTGTTCGTGTACATACCACAATGTTGTAGTATCCTGTACATCGATGTACTACTACGAGAAATAAATATTTTCGTTGTATTAACGTGTCGTCTTGAACGTTGGCCTAAACTTGAGTGTCCTTTGTCGATGAGTACGTAATGAGGCGTAGCTGGAGGGGAGATCTCGCCACACATCTCGGCCTTATGGTCTAGTCGCATGATTCCTCGTTTGGGTTGAGCAATCGAGGAGGTCCTGGGTTCAATTCCCAGTGAGGCCCTTTTTGCGCCGCCACACTTCGAATTTCGAAGTATGGAATAACTTAGGGTGGCGTTTATTATTTACCCCGACAAACAAGTCTCGAGACCTCTGGTGACTAGTCAAGAGGTCTGCTCAATCACCCTCCTTCCTGCCATCATCATCAGCCATACGGGAACTGACTGTTGATTTCAGACCGCGGATCACGCGCTGCCAGTGCTGGACCATCACCTCAATGTCGGTAACTACGGAGAGCGGCCAGGCGAGCGACGAATACCTACAGCGGCAGCAGAACAACTCGCGGGATTGAAACACATATTTACTGTCAATCATTCACTGTATTCATATTCCTTGCCAGTTTCCCCTCTTTGTGCTCTCCACGATGAACTACACCAGCTACAGACGACCTCATCCTTTGTACCTCCGGCAAGCGCTACAATTGCGACTCTCTCTCTCTACAGTCTTGTCTGCATGGCTGATATATGAGAGGTTTAAGTAATCGCAAGGCTGTTGGAGACTCAGCTCCCACTTTGTGGTTTGTGTTGACAACAGTCGCCACCATCGGATCCCCCGAGCTTGATTTCCTACTAGCGTCGGCGCACAAACAATCTCATCCAATATCCGAATCTGACGGAGCGTTACCTTGATGCTCTATATGCACCTTCTTCAACATCATAGACGAGACCGTGCTCTATCCATGGCGCGCCTACGGCCTTGCGCAGGTACTAGATTTCCCAATGGTGTCCTATTCACCATTTTGGGTACGACGGCGTCAGAATTGTTCGGTCTCCAGACTGACAGAGAACATTCATCTCGGGACTTTCGCAATATGTCGAGTCAACCAAAAATAAGTATGTATGAATGTGGGAGGATATAGTTCGCAATCTAAATGATGGTGGCCAAATGTGCGAACAGTAAAGCAACGTTGGACTGTTGTCGCATAATCGCCATAACCGCCCAAAAATACCACAGAAAAATGATATCGCCAACTTCGGATTGAGGACCTCAAACCTTTTCCGCAGACAGATTACACTCGGCGCGCTTACCGTACTCAGACGCCTCAATTTCGGGCCGCACATCCCCATCTTCTTCTCCCTCGCCTTCGGCAACCTGAGGCTCTTGAGCCTGCTCCAAGTCAATGTCCGTGGTAGTGCGTCCCGTACCGTTACTTTGGTTGTGAGCACGGGCAAAGCGCAAAGACCCCGCGAGAGAGCGCGTTGGACTTCGCAAGTTGGCAAGGGAAGGACGCGTCCAGGAATCGTCTGGACGCGAGTGTCCGGCCATGACGCGGGCGATGATGAGGGTCGGCGCAATACCCTAGAAGAACGAGTCAGAATGATCAATGGTTCCCATGAATAAGGCCTTACCGTGATGCTGTATGATACCATCATAAGAAAGGAGGTGGCACTCATTACCGTCTGATTTGTGTAGAACTCGAATGCATAGCAAGCAAGAAGGGCAATGTAGACGATTGCATACATGGCCGCCGATTCGACAACAATCTCAATGATACCCCGATACGTCTTCAGGCTGGCGCCTAGGTCGCTAATCCGCACAACGCGAAATAGGATGAGAAACGAGCACAGACTATTTGTCACCACGGTCATGGTGTAGTAGAGTAGGGACCAATTAGCCTGGGCACTGTTGGTCGTAAAGTTGTTCGCATACATGGACACCATGGCGAAGCAGACACTCACTACCCAAAAAGGTGTCAGAGGGAAAACTTTGCAAGGATAAGGACTCACTTGTCTCGGCGATGAGGCAAAGACTGGGGGCAGCAGTGACTACCAGATTTCCGCCGTACAGCACCCAGCAGCGCCAAATCTAGTCAAGGAAGTCAGGAAATGAAGAGCACTCGGAGTGCTGAATGCACCTACCAATACCGAGTCCGCAACAATGGTACTGAGAGCTCGAAAAATACTGACTGTCAGACTCAGTGGAAGATCCGTCTCCAGGTAACCGTTGAATTCATCTTCTAGTGATGTCCCATGGGTAATCAATATGTTGTTGGCATATTTCCACTCCAAAGCCACCATAACGGTGTTGGCAGACCACAAGAAGGCAGTGATGCCTACCAAGGTGATTCGTTTCTGAATAGACTGCGTACTCTGAGCTACCAAAGGAGTCAGTCTGAGAAAGAGAAACAAATATAGAAGCCTACATATATAATGTAAGGCAATGAAGAAGATGCAGGTATAAATGCCGTGACAAAGGACGCGGAAAATTATAGTATTCAATGTCAACGAGGTCCTAGCCTGGATGTCAGCTGCGGTGAGCCCGTAGTCCTCGAATCTTGAGGACATGATGATTTTTGCCAAAATCTACGCACACATCTGCCTGTTTATGTACAAGGCGATAGGACATCCAAAGTAGTGGAATGATGCTGCATCGTTGATTTGTTCAAAGCGATTCGCCCTTCGCTCATCATCGACCGATCATATCAAGTGCACAGGCGAACTCCCTTGATAAGCACCCTGGTGCTCCATGGCGGACAGGCCAGGCAGAATAAACCCACGACGTCACGGACTTGCCCAACCCGCCATCACAACCACGCGTGTCCACAGCCTTCTTGTGGATGCACAGTCTCGAAAAGCCTGACCTACGTGACCTCGAGCAACGGTATGCCTAGTGGGAAAGCCTGATATCTCTCTCTCTCTCGCACTGCTGAAACGAGATGAACTCACAATGATCGTGGAAGAACACCACACTTGTCTAAGTTCGCAGAAGCAATCCAATTTTCCTCAGCCAAATCGTTGAAGCATCAGTGAAACCGATGATGATGTACTTGAGCTTCCACAGGGGAAGGAAGGAAGGAAGTCGATACACGGCACGGTCCCACAGAGGAACGCCGGCGGCAGAATACAGGCAAGTAAAAAAGATGCGAACAGTGATTTTGGTCGAGCGAGTTTTCAGATATCCGCGGATCGATGATAATAAGGCCCCTTGGCCAATAGGTGAGTGGGGCTATGTACACTCCTTCAATTCGTGCCCGCCATTCACCGGGAGACTTGTTACGCCTGATTAATAACTCAGCGAACAGGTGAAGAGACAAAAGGAATACCGTACAAGCCTTATCCGTCTCCTCCGGCCGGGCCCAACTTGCGTGATGATACCCATTGTTTGTCCATCTTTCACTCAACCAAAAAGCCGTTCAAGCTAGTCTTGCTCTCCTACGGCGCTCCTGCCTCTTCACAATTCGATGCCCGAGACAAGGGAGGAGGACCTGATTCTGCAAACACCACATGCCCATCGTAAATAACGTGTGAGGACGGACAAGAACCGCGGTTCAGGCCAGTGAGGTACACGGAGTAGCGGAGACAAAAGGATTCGTGTAGGTAGACGCGATCACGCCAGGACTGGAAGAGCTCCTTGTCGTGTTGTTTGCCCAGGGTTAGGCTTGCACCTCAAACAATGCCGAACGCGTTCCAGTAAGGGGATGGAATACATTCCGCGCCTACATAGACAAACATGGAGTCAACGATTCTCAGGGTAAAGAATTAGACGATGAACGTACCTTCGCCGATTTGGACAGGTCTTCATCCAAGACAAGGGTCCCCGGGGAGCTAGAGCGTCAATGGCGGAGGCCGACCATAGACCTGTCCCGTCCTTTGAAGTGGAGCTGTTGAGCTCAGAGACTTCTGTATGCTTTGAATGTAAACGTCATCAACAAGAACGACAGTGAAGAACGCACTTTTCCGGCGTCGGCTTCGTCGTTGAGGATTAAGAAAACATTTCGCTCTGGCCTGGTGTCAAGGAAAAATTCTGCGCAAAAATGTTTCTTGAAGGATGGACGCGCTGTTGATCCCGCGAGGCTCTGTGTGTCGTTGAACGCAGACAAGAAAGCCATTCAATGCAATGCACCAAGTCAACTTTGGCCACATTTGACATATGGTGTTAGAGGATCTCTTCAGCGGCGACTACGTGATTCAAGCTCGCCATACCGGACGGTTCTATACAAAATGAGTCGGGGCATTAAGTTTTCTCTAATGCGAAGGACGTACTCTTTCTAGCGTCCAAGCATCCTACTTGGCGACGAAGACTTTGATTCGCTCCTCGACTCGATTCGCGCTGCATTTGCCGTGCCATTCGGCGACATTGGCGTTAGACGGCGGTGGGGTAACTGTTTTCTGAGAACGGTCATATTCTTTGGCAGCCCTTGGCGAGGAAGTCATTATAACAGAATCGGTCGAGGGCGAAAGGCGTGTAGATGAGTCGTAACCAGGCCTGTTAGTGAACAAGTAAGAAATTCTCAACTAGGTGTCCCAAGACCACATCCGTGGACTGTCATTGTAGACAAACGTAAAACGGTTACCGACGATAGTGGACTCCATCTAGCAAGTTACAGATTATCAGGTTACACACATCTATATACCTAGCGAGTAAATGAGCTAACAGGTGTTGAACCAGATGAAAGGATAGCTTACGAATTTTCTTCTTATTATCAGGCGTAAGCTCGGGCGGACTGGCGTCGGCATAGGTCAAGAGCTCCTTTGCCACTGCGGCCAAGTAAAAATGGACAGATTCGATCGGTATGGGGGTGCGCTACAGGTTTTGGCCCGCCGACTCTAACGTTTTGCGCGGAGATGTGAAAGCGACGGTCGCTGTCGCGTAGCAGAAACTATTATTGCCTGACGAGAACGGGTACGGACGAAAACGAGTCGACTGAGATCAGAGGGGTACTTCGAGGACGCCCTCGTAGTGCATGGATGCGGGAAGTAAATGGCCGTCCTACAGCAGCAGGTCCAGTCTGCTAAACTCGTCAGAAAACCTGGTACTAAAATATTGCGATATACGAACGCGTCAATACACAAGCCAACCGGTGTCCAGCTGCTTCGCTTCTGTCGCGTCCCTTGAGCTCGGCTCCCAACTGCTGGTACCATCGAGAAGGCAGGAAATATATGTTTTAGGCCTTTCGCGGACTAGCCAAAGGCAGTTTGAAGACCCGCCGCGTCGAACTTGAAAGTGGTCAGTTGTGATCATGGTGGTAAGAGGCAAGCCCACACCCGATCACGTCGGCGTAATATTAAAATAGTCACCACTACTTAAACTTCAAGAAGATTATGAGAAAAGGACTCTGGATTTAAATGGTAACACAATATAAAGTCGAAGGTATTCGAATGAAAAAGAACGAAGAAAGTTGGGTATTGTAACTGGACACGAAATCTTCAAGAGACGAACTTCAAAGCCTCTCTTCCGATGTGTTGGTCGACACATCCACTCGCCGCACATCTCTGTCTCTGTCTCGCTCTCCTTCCGCCGCCTCAGACTCTCGAGCCTGTTCCACATCGGTCAAATGCCCTGTACCGTGACTTTGGTGAGGAGCGCTAGCGAACTGCAAGGGCTCCGCGATGGAGCGCATCGGAGTCCTCAGGTAAGGGAGAGAAGTACGGGTCCACGAATCGTCCGGACGCGAGTGCCCGGCCATGACACGGGTGATGATTAGGGTA